>JAMZAV010010779.1:0-73893 GCA_024449915.1 Sweltsa coloradensis
ATCCCTGTGTAGACGTGACAGAAATGAATGAAGATGAGCTTGCATCAATACCAACCGATTGTGTTCTACCAGTAAGATAATCTCGTAGAAGTTCTATTATCTTTCCACAGATACCAAAGCTTTCTAGTTTATATATAAATATATCATATTATTATATTTATATATATATTAGCCCGAAAGGACCATGACGGTCAAGGGAGACCGTTGTAAAGGGGGCAGAAAGTTAAAACAGAGAATAACCACATTGTTTTGCTGTAATGCAACGGGTACAGATAAATTAAAACCACTAATCATCGGACGATCACAAAACCCGCGCTGCTTTAAAAAAGCAAGATGCCTGGCAGCCGATTACACAGCGAACACCAAGACATGGATGACTTCACATTTCTTTAAAGATTGGTTGCTGCAAATCGACAAGAGTTTCGTGCTAAAAAAGAAGAAAATTTGTTTAATCGTGGACAATGCTTCTGCCCATAATGATGTGCCACCAGGCCTGAAAAATGTTAAGATGGTATTTTTACCAACTAATTGCACATCGATCCTACAACCGTTGGACCAGGGTATAATCCGATCTGTAAAAGCAAAATACCGCCATACCTGCGCCTGCGCGAAGCCATCGAGATGACGAGCGCAGCGTGGAGAAATGTGACACCTTTATGCATAACAAACTGTTGGCGTAAAGCTTGCTTGACAGATCGCATAGAAGACGCCGTAGAAGAAGACAACGAGGACGGCATCGATGATGTCGATAATATCGACGCCCAAGAAGAAGAACAATTGATTGATTGAGAGAGCTCGCCATTAGTTTCAGGGATACCTACTGTGGCTGTCAAAGGGCTGATGGGGGCTACCAACTGACTGTTAACTCTTGATTAATTTTGGTGGTCACACAGGTAGCCAGATGGTCGTTTTATGACACAAATATTACCAAATGGCTGACGAGGCTTCCAAGATTACGACTAAGTGGCAATCAATAGACGACGTCGGATTTCTATAAGGTTAGTATGATCCTTTGGAACTTGTATCCATTGTTTGTGATGTGTTAGTTAGTGCAGCCTCTATTCAATATCACAGGCGGCGCAATATGACCTAACTGGTTAAGTAACCTATACTATATACTATATTCTTGGGACCCAGTTTATTAAGTCCTAAAGTGCGTCTATACCTATAGAGTCACAAGACTGTGGTGTATACTGTATTATAATGTATTATAATGTGTATTATAATGCGCGTATAGTGAGTGTTAAACTGTAAATTCAGTGCATAGAATAGGAACGTGTTTTTAAGGCACATTTGCAGTCTGGTGAAACTCCTGTTACGACGACAGGTAAGTGTTCCGGATAAAACTATTCGAGTTAACGTAACACAGGGATCAGATTTACTGAACATTATTAAATTAGCATCTACACAATATATATGTTTAGGTTGGCATTCAACAAAACTCCTGTAAAGATGACATCGATATGTTACCGTTAAGAATATTTGAGTTTACGTAACAATGGGATCTGCTTAACTTGACATCATTAAATTTAAATAAACAAAGTTATGTGATTAGGGTAACGTTGGCATAATGTTTGTCTTATACATAGCTTGTTATTGATATAACCTATCCTTTTGGTAGCAATAGGTGACATTATGAGTTTGTTATGATAATGCATAACCTGTTAGTACAACATAACAGTTTTCTCAGTGTATGCAATATTTCATGACGCGTCTGAAAGATATAGGGTTGCACAAGCCTTTTGATTGTTCTTTCATAAACATGGATATTGTGGGCAAAACGCAAAAGGGTCTGCGTTGCACGTTTACTTTTCGATGTTTAATGTGTAATTGTGAGTGGCGATCCCGGCTGAAGACCCGGCACTCAGAACTAAACACCTCTTGCATGGATGTAAACACCACAGCCGTTTCGGGGACAATCACGTCGGGTGGTGGCTACACTCAACTCAAAGAAATGGTATCCGATCTTGACATGCAGTGTATGACAAAGAAAACCTGGACCAAATATCATGACAAGCTCGATGATGTCATGCATCAATCGTCACTTCAACTAATGATCCAAGCTGGGCTAGAGGAGGCGATGTTGCGCGAGCTGCTGGCGACGTGTATGCATCGGGGGCGCCACTAGTAATCGTCGTTGCCGACGGCGCTTGGACAAAGAGGTCTTATCGCGCCAACTTCAATTCTGCTTCCGGAGTGGTGAGTACCAATATAATTGTTGTGTGCATCAATGTATTTACTGATATTCCCGCGTTTTGTACTAATTTCCACAAGCCGATCATAGCGCCCCTTTGTATATGTATATTGTATTGTAAGCCAGCCATGGTCCTGTGATTTACAATTTGCATGAAGCTTGGATGTGCGGACCCAATGTTGGGAATACCGATGGCGACATTCTGTAAATATGTGGTATTTTGGTAACATGGTTGGAATTTGCTGTTCTGGCAATGACATAATGACAATGATAAACAAGTCAGTTAATGATTTATTATTGTTATTATGCGGACGTTTCAATAACACGAAGGGTACGGTGAGTACTCAGCTTTCAAGAAGAGGGGGACTTAAGTTGGATTTAGGCCCTTTAGACGTACAGACTGGAGCCCTGGAGGGGGAAGTCAAGAAGCGTCTAGGGGAAGCCTATTTATGGCCAACTGACTTGGTAGACGGGGAGTTGGACTAAGGACGAAGAAGAGAGAAGACGTGAAGAAGAGAAGAAACTAGACCAGGGGAATCTGAGAGCTACCAGCAGTACTAATACCAAAGAGGGAGTTATTCGGTAAGTCATGTGGGGACATCAGTAATTGGTAGATAGGAGAGTGTTTAGTTGTAAGAATCACTTGGATTCGAACCCGCGTACTTACACACGCAATGCACAGGTTAACATAAGACAAGTGTAGTAGTAACCTGATCTAAATACAGCAATCTCTTATTTCGAATTATGTTCTCTTCTTGTGTAAACCATGAATAAATCCATTCCCAAATTGTCCCAGAACACAGTACGGTCTTGGTCGCTATCTCTGGGTCAGGGGGGACGGTAATTGTAATGGCTACGCCCCGTAGTTGTTGTTGTTGTTTTGATTGGATATTGCTTTACGTCTCATATTTATGCAACTTGGCTAATTGAGACGAAGGTAGGGACGTAAGGGATGACGCGGGGGGACAAGGGGTGGACAGGCCTGTGCTGGTCAGAACCAGCCACAAGCATATGAGGAGGGCAGGGGTTCCCCCACGTCGTGGTCGTCTCCGTCTGTGTCATCATCCGTCCGTGTTGTCTTTGTCGTCGCCGTCGGGGAGGTAGTCAAAGGGAAGGGGTTCCCCGACGACGACCCAGAGCTCACCATTAGTTTCAGGGAGTGAAACTCTCCTATTCACGGGCCAAACCGCGAGAAGGTGTCGAGTTGGAATTTGAAGTTGAAATTTGACCGTCAGTGTTTGGGTGTATTTAGTCAACTGTCGACTTAATTTACCTGTGCAATGTATTGGTGATATTAACTGGACTCGTGGTGAAAGTCGTACTGCAGTACAGGTTATATTACGATTACCAAGTAGCTCTAATATAACCTTCAGTGTCTTGAGTTTATTTAGTATGCAGTCGATTTAATTCTACCTCTGCAATGTAGTTGTGATTTTAACTAGATTGATAGTAGAAATCGCACTACAACATAGGTTTTGTTACTGTTCCCTAGAATCCTTAATAAAATGAGCCGTGTTCATATATATTTAAATGAAAAGTCCACTACACTTTACCTTTACATTGTAGTATTGATTTGACCTACAAACATATTTTAAAAAAACAATACAGTAAGTTTTATTAAGGGTTCATAGTTGACGTAAAAAAAAACTTTTTACCTTGTACTTTTAAACCCCATGTTTATATTATTGAAAGTCTACAATGTTGTGCTAATTTTAACGCAACTATTTATGAAAATGCTACTTCCGTATACATTATGGTTAAATTCACGAGCAAAATTTTTGCAGTGTAGGCCTACCCTAGGCCTTGCCTAGGGCCAAAAATAATATTGCTGTTTGAACTTCAAATAGAAAGAACACGATTACGATCACGATCACGAAGTCCCATATTAAAGCTGCTTGCTATCTAGGGTACCTACTTCTAAAGTGTTTCTCTCTTAACTTTTTCTGTTTTACTTTTCCAACTTTCCAGTGTTATGCCAGCTTTAAGACAGGTTTTATGATGATTTTTTTCCATTTCTCATTACAGATGACTCTTCTAACTTGTGACTGTAACATTTTCAAACAGCAGCTGATCCCCTGCAGACATCTATTTTTCTATCGACGATTTGTGGGTGTTTAAGTCTTTGATTGGATATTGCTTTACGTCTCATATTTATGCAACTTGGCTAATCGAGACGAAGGGAGGGACGTTAGGGATGACGCGGGGGGACAAGGGGTGGACACGCCTGTGCTGGTCAGAACCAGCCACAAGCGTATGGGGAGGGCAGGGGTTCCCCCACGTCGTGGTCGTCTCCGTCTGTGTCATCATCCGGCCGTGTTGTCTTTGTCGTCGCCGTCGAGAGGTAGTCAAAGGGAAGGGGTTCCCCGACGACGACCCAAAGCTCGCCATTAGTTTCAGGGAGTAAAACTCCCCTATTCACGGGCCAAACCGCGAGAAGGTGTCGAGTTGGAGAAAAATTTAGTAAATGAAAGGTGGACCTTATCGTTTAACACCGCTGCTCAAGAGCTTACTCATGAACAGCAAGGAATACAGGCGGTCCAACTTTCCAGTGTTATGCCAGCTTTAAGACAGGTTTTATGATGATTTTTTTCCATTTCTCATTACAGATGACTCTTCTAACTTGTGACTGTAACATTTTCAAATAGCAGCTGATCCCCTGCAGACATCTATTTTTCTATCGACGATTTGTGGGTGCTTAAGTCTTTGAGAAAAATTTAGTAAATGAAAGGTGGACCTTATCGTTTAACACCGCTGCTCAAGAGCTTACTCATGAACAGCAAGGAATACAGGCGGTCTTAATCAAACCTTGCAGGGTCCCTAGAACCAGAGAACAGAAGTACTTACATGCCCTGGCATTGACGAAGGACATGTGTAGTCTGATGTCACTCCATGGAGAGAAAAACTTCAATATTAAAATGCAACAGCTTCAACAAATGTACGACGATTGGAGAAATAATGCTGCTCCAGGTCAGTAGTAGAAATATCTTCGTAAACAAGTGACTGCTTTTGATAAGTTAAACCCGTTAGCAATTTTATTTACATATTAATATTTTTTCAGAGCCTTCATGTCCTGTGTGAATATTCAACATTCAAATATTATTCGCGAATCGTTTTGTGAATTCCATTCAAAATTTGAATAGCAACTACTGTATTAATGCAAGTGGGATTTACATACAGACAACGTTAGAGACAGAGCTTCCAAGTTGTTAGGTTTCGTCAGTCGTAATTTATATAGGCCTAAAAGTAAATTGAAATCTTTAAAAACTGCATATCTATCTCTTATCCACCCTATATTATCGTATGGTTTACCAGCTTGGCATCCAACTTCTCAGCTAAACATGCATAAACTTGAGGTTATTCAAAACCGTGCAACTCAAGTTATTTTTAAAAATGTTTTTTATTCTGAAAGTGCCTCTGAGCAGTTAAACAAATGTGGACTGCCATCAATACAAAATTATTGTAAACAAACCGATGTTAGATTTTTAAATAACTTAATTACCGGTATTACTGAGACCTTGATCCATTTAAAGATGAACAATTTAGAAAATACAGTTTGACCGACAGAATACTGGCCTAATTTTAAACCCTCCCCATGCTAGAACATCTGTCTACCACCAAAATCATTTTTATAACCGTGCTGTTACTTTGTGGAATATTATTCCTCTAGAAATCAAAGATGCTCCAAATTTTAAGAATAAAATAAAAGATCATTTTAGTTAAGTTGTCACTAAAAGGTATTCTTAAGGCCTAACATATTTTGATACGATAACATTTGCTTGTTTATTGACTGATTATTGCATCCTACGGTATTTTGATTTAGTTGTAATGAAGGGAATCCGAATCAGGCATAACTTGCTATGGAGCTATGTAGCTCTGATTCTCTTCAACATTTTAAGTTTACTATGTATCTTTACTTGTTGAATAAATAATAATAATAATAGGCTTAATAATAAAAATAATAATAATAATAATAATAATAATAATTGATTGGATTGATTGGATATTGCTTTACGTCTCATATTTATGCAACTTGGCTAATCGAGACGAAGGGAGGGACGTAAGGGATGACGCGGGGGAACGAGGGGTGGACAGGCCTGTGCTGGTCAGAACCAGCCACAAGCATATGGGGAGGGCAGGGGTTCCCCCACGTCGTGGTCGTCTCCGTCTGAGTCATCATCCGTCCGTGTTGTCTTTGTCGTCGCCGTCGGGGAGGTAGTCAAAGGGAAGGGGTTCCCCGACGACGACCCAGAGCTCGCCATTAGTTTCAGGGAGTGAAACTCCCCTATTCACGGGCCAAACCGCGAGAAGGTGTCGAGTTGGAATTTGAAGTCCCAATAATAATAATAATAATAATAATAATAATAATAATAATAATAATAATAATAATAATAATAATAATAATAATAATAATAATAATAATAATAATAATAATAAATTAAAGTTAATGCTCACTCATTTTATCGGAAAAATCAACACGGACGAAAAATTAAATATGAATGCCGCGATCACAAGTATTGAACAGAAGTCGGATTAATTTGTAAACACCAAACTTGTAGAGCGTCGATTAAAAATACGACTGTTCACGGCAGAAGTAGGTTAAATCAGTCGTATTAATCTTTAGTTAAATTAGTATTTCGATTGCGCTGCACCAGAAAAAACAATAATACGATGCATATTAGGAATACTAATGGCCTCGAATAATACCGAAAGTGAAAAACTAATGGTCTTAGCCCAATAATTATATTACAAAATAATGTAACTGTAGTGTGGGCAGAAATATTGCGTCAGTCTCAAGGTCGTGTTTTATATCGACAGTCGAACAATGATTGTCAAACTTGTAGAAACGTTCAACATAGCGGTGTTGTCACACGCAGAGCCTCCTAGAGCTATGCACAGTCTGTAGTTTGCACGAGTGTGAAACTAGCAGGGAGTGTAGAAATTTCTGACGTCCGGAAATCTTGTGGCAGCGCTTTCTACTGGCGAGAAGGCTTGACTTACGTGTGCGATTCAAAATACCCGGAATCGAACCAAAGTCGGTTAAAATTGTCTGTGTCAAATTGTCGCGCTTCGGTTCGGGAACTAAATAGGCCTACCCGAACCGAAATTCCGGGTACCCGCACACCCCTACCAATAATGCTGCGCAAGGTTAACTATTCAATTACACTCGCTCCATCAATATGCAATATCATCCCTGTACAGGATTTAGGGCCAAGGTCGCACTGGATGTGACTGTACTTTACAACTTTGCAAAGTTCACTTCGGCTGTCAAACTGTGATTCGTTTACAACGTGACACAATGGAACAGGGGCTGTCTGCGCTCTTTGAAACAGCAAAACGCCGGGCTCAGGTTAAAATGAGACAAACCTGCAATGGCACTTTTCATCATGACATTATGTTGTTGTATTGTGTAGAATTTTATGTTCACGAATCACGCCTGTGCTTATTTTGATTTTTAACTATATGATGCAGGCCTAAATTAATTGTAGGCCATATCTTATCATATATCTTATTATATCCACCCTTGTCACATTCAATAATGCTGATTGAATTAAAGGCCAAATAATAATAACAATAATTATCTTACCAACAGGTGAAGGACGTTCTACTCTACCGGGCGGGTATATTGGACATTATCGGGGGTTTGGATTGTTATGCTGTTTCCATTCTTTTCTACTACTCGGTTAGGAATAGGATGGAAAGGTGTTGTTAGTTTGTTAGCCTTTGGTTGTTTAGTCAACACCAAATCGCCTTCAGCTATCTCACTGTCTCTAGCATTGCGTGCTTTGTCAGCATATACTTTTCCCTTCCATTTTCTTTCCGTATATCGGTCCCGAACTTCTCCATCTTCTTCTTTTGCAGTAAAGCATGACGGTAACTTGTCTCTCATCTTGCGTTTAAACATAAATTCCGCAGGGCTTACTCCTGTTGTCGAATGTGCAGTGCTGCAATACAAGGCAAGGTAGGTCAGAAGTTCTTCTTTCCAATTGGTGCCTGTTGCTTGAGCAATTTTGAGACGTTTTAGTATGGAGCGGTTTTGTCGCTCAACTTCACCGTTGGCTTGGGGCCATAGCGGTGTGGTGTATCGTATTTGTATGTTGTTCACTTCACAGAAGTTTCGAAATTCTTCACTATCGAATTGAGGTCCGTTGTCGGATCTGATTGTAGCTGGAAGCCCATATCGTGCGAATATTGTTTTCAGTTTTTCGATTGTCTGATGTGACGTTACAGATTTCATAATATCAACCTCGTAGTACCTGCTGTAATAATTGACAGTTACAAGCAAGTAGTGTCCCGAAGGTAATGGACCCAGAAGATCGACACAAATATCCTGCCAAGATTGAGTTGGAAACTCTGTTCTTCGGATTGGTTCAGGTGGATCTTGTGATGCAACCAGTTGGCATCCATAACATGATTTTACATGGTTTTCACAATCTCGATCGATACCTGGCCACCATACTTTTGATCTAATGCGTTGTTTCATGCTGGTCATCCCCGGGTGTCCCTCGTGGGCTAACTCCAATGTGCGTTCTCTCAGGGCTGTTGGAATTACTAAACGAGATCCCCGAAGAATAGCATTTCCCACTTGACTCAGCTCTGTTTTGAATGCATGGTAAGGTTTAGTTGATTCCTCCCATGACCCATTTGCCAAACTTTTAGACACAGCTTGAAGTTCACTATCTCCTTCAAATTCCTGTTCAATGTCGTTAACAGATAAGGCAACGGGCGTAACACTTTGTACAATAACATTGAGACAACATTCACCTGTTTCATCAAACGTTTGTTGTTTGCTGAAAGGAGCTGACAGTCTTGAAAGTGGATCGGCAATGTTAGATTTGCCTGGACGGTATAAATGTAATATTCCAGGCCTATGCAGTATTTAAACTATAGGGACTTACCAAAGGACTTCACTTGCATTCAGAGATGTACTTTTTATTCACTCAGTCACAGTAGTCTTACATTCAGTTACATGATGATTACACAATGGCTGGGCATAGCCTAGCCTATGTCAATACTACAATCAGTGCAGTAATTCAATAAATTCAATAAATCAATAAGCCATTATTGTTGTAGCCATCAACCAAAATATGGACAACCTTGTTTGCTTTATAAACTTATGTACTAAAAATGAACAGCCGTATTGTTGTGGCTGACAGTTGTGAGAACTCATACATTGTGACCCAGAAGAACCAGGCTTCTTAGGGTGGTAGATCCCCGCAGTAACAGTTTTTTAGTGATGACTCTAGACTGGTGCAAAGTATTTTTTAAACTGTACAGACAGTTATGTGGTTTTGTTTGAATTATATAATGGAAGAGGAAAATTTCAGAAATAGTTATAGGTACGGTTTGAATTTTCATTATGCATCATACCATCATCATCATGCCGGCTATAGTTCTTGCAAAACCACATAATATAATGTTGGCAGGCATAATGTTGTTTGAAAAACTCAAAAACGTTATTTCCGGTACATACAAGAAAATAAAAATATGGATAAAATTCTATTTTTCATTCCTTACACGAATCAAAAGTCAAACATAGATTTTGTTCAGCGGTTTGGCCTTAAAAAAATAAAATCAGTTACAAAAAACAGCACAATTGACCCTTTGGGCACCCCTGTACCCCGCACTCACCACTGGCCAACTGGCCAACAAGTGGATTTCTACTCCAAAATAACCACCCTAACATAATACATGGGTCTGCATTTCTCCGCAGGGGGGGGGGGGAGGGTTTCCCTACTAGGGATTTGAACTAAAACCTAGCTTTCTACATTAGAAATGTTGGATAGTTGACCACATGGCGTAGCCTAGACCTTACCCTAGGGTCTAGCCCAAGGCTTAGCCTATAGGCACATGGCCTGGCCGCTTAACTCTAGGGCTTTGCCCATGACCTAGGGATTTGAACTTAAACCTAGCTTTCTACGTTAGAAATGTTGAATAGTTGAACACATCCCTAGGACCAAGCCTAATTCTTAGCCTCTGCAAATGGCCCGGCCTGTAGGATTTAGTATAGGGCCTTGACCATGATCTAGGGATCGTACGAAAACCTAGGCCTAACAGTAGGTCCTAGCCTAAGGCTTAGCCTAGGACCTAAGGCCTAGGTCTATTGCTCAGGCTGTGTATGTGTGTGTTTGTGTACAACATTGTTTTGTAGCATGCTGAGTAATAAAAACTATAACAAAACTTTGCGCTTGTTTTATCTTGTACCGAGTTGTTCTAAAACACCTACTCTTGCAGAGGAGGCTGCTCACGAGGAGCAGCTCTTCGAGGAGGGGGCGATGAGGGGGCAGAGGAGATTGAAAATTCTCAGGGGGTTGTTTTAACAAAAAAAAAAAAAATGAAAATAATAATGGAGCCCTTCGCCCGACGTTGAATCAAAGACTGCAGCCAAAGCTCCAGACTCCACACACAGCAACACAGCAACACAGCACCAAAAGAGCTCCCAACGGAGGATTACCCCAAAGGTAACCACATAGACCTACCTATATATAAAACTATTTAATTTTTTAAACTAAATTTCTCAATAACGTAATTATCATTAAGAGTACAACCTGTTACCTCTATCCTGTAAATAAATAAATAAATAAATTTTATTTAGAGCCTACCCACTCAGTTATATAACTGATTTTCAGTGGGGGACTTAATAGTATACTTGAGAAATAAGCATTGTTGCCGGAGAGGGACAGCGGAGAGTTTGAACGAGATAGGTGGGCTCGACGGAGAGTCGACGGAACCAGGTTACAGTCAGAATTAAAATGGATATTGCTACATGTCTCATATTTATGCAACTTGGCTAATCGAGACAAAGGGAGGGACGTAAGGGATGACGCGGGGGAACAAGGGGTGGACAGGCCTGTGCTGGTCAGAACCAGCCACAAGCGTATGGGGAGGGCAGGGGTTCCCCCACGTCGTGGTTGTCTCCGTCTGTCATCATCTGATTGTGTTGTCATTGTCGTCGCCGTCGGGGAGGTAGTCAAAGGGAAGGGAAAAGTTCCCCGACGACGACCCAGAGCTCGCCATTAGTTTCAGGGAGAAAAACTCCCCTAATCACGGGCCAAACCACGAGAAGGTTCCGAGTTGGAATTTGATGGCGCGCAAGATATTTAACTCTTAAACTTTTGGAAGAGTTGTGTGTAGACAAGCAGGGTGCCATTCAGAGGAACACTCTCTGTAATACAGTATGTCAAGGGCAAACCCCATCCATGGGGGGTAAAACTTCTTGTCTTGTGTGGGAAGAGTGGGATTGTTGATTTCTTCCTCTTTCAAGGGAATAAACTGAGCTGTCACCTGAGTTACTAAAATTGAGTCAAGGTGCAGCAACAGTTTTATATTTATTTCAAAGAACTGACCCCAACCATAAATTATTCTGTGACGTAGTGTGTAAAGCAAACTGAAAACTAGGCTTATACAGGCCTACCCATTAAATAAAGCACTGACTGACTACCTCATGTTGTTTTGCCTGAAAAAATAATATTCTAGGTTTAAGCCCAAATATTGTTAGTGCAAAGGTAAATAGTAGACTTATTGAAAATGAAATTCTTACAGTAAATCATTGGCACCTTAAGGCCTAAATAAGACAAATACTACAACCAAGACACCCAAGCCAAGATCTCGCACTGTGTACAGCAAACTTCGGGAACTGTGGCTTGCAATTCAAAAGCGCACAGTAAAAAAAATTTAACCGCTTAGAACCAGTAAGATGCACTTGGAGAAAGTGAACAAAGAAAGAGATTTCTATAGGGATTCAATATAAGCCACTATTCCCGCTATGGGAAGTTACATTTTTAACTTCTGATTTAGAGTAAAATCCATTAGTTCTTGGCTTATGAATGTGTGAACGATGACTTATGCAACGCAGCACGAGGCACATAATAAATTCTAAGGTGGTTCCTAGTGAGCCTTGTTGATTCTGGCGCTGTCTGCTGGTGGAATTGTGTCCTGCTTGATTGGTGTTTCCTACTAAAATATACCGGTCTCTACTTCTAGTTAGTCATTGTTCACTCGTCGATAGTGTCGGCGCCTACATGTTTGGCTTCGTCGCCTTTAATTTTAATGTCCCCCTCCCAAAATCAGTTATGTGACTAAATGTAAATATAAGTGACGAAATTACAGCCACCTTCCACAATTTAAATGACGATCATGAATTTCAGATAGATTGAATATTGCCTAATGTCTCATATTTATGCACTTTGGCTACTCGAGACGAAGGGTGGGACGTAAGGGGTGACGCGGGGGGACCAGGGGTGGACAGGCCTGTGCTGGTCAGCACCAGCCACAAGCGTACAGGCAAGTAACACTTGTGCCTATATTGCATCAGTATTGCAAGACTTGTTGGAAAAGTGGGAGATAGACATCGACAAGGTGTCAGCTGTTGTAACAGATAATGGGGCAGACATTGTAAATAGTAGTAGTTGTTATTAGGGTTTAAGAGCACACAACACTAAGGTTATTAGTGCCCGTATTCTCTGACATTCTCATTCGTATTCTCGTACATTGTAAAAGCAGCCCATGGGAAGTCCAAACATCTGCTGTGTTTTGCACATACTATAAATAAGTGCCCACAAAGGCAACAGAGAACACATTTGGATTGACTGCTTTAGTTAGTAAGTTAGTGGGGTTTAAGGGCTTTAATCAACCAAATCAGCACGGCAACAGCCAAGACCTTCCTACTAAGCCTTTTTGTGGAAAATAATTCATAATTCAGCAAAAACAGAAGCAAACTCCAAGTTAGCATATAGGCCAGACAGGACAGAACAGAACGAAGAGCGGAGTCACACACGTCCGCCTGCGACAACAACAAACCGACTGCGAGGGAAGGCTACATACATATGGATACATACATAAGGTTACATTTGATCCTGAAGTGCATGACTTCAAAAACTATATGGAGAGTATTTTATAGCAAATTTGATAAAAGAGGAAGCCAGAACTCCAGCCTTAATTTTAATGATGGGGGACAAAGCATACACGGTATTAAAAAACCTGATGTCACCGGTTGTGCCTGGGTTCAAAATGTACAATGAAATAGTGTTGACCTTAAAAAAAAAACAGCACATACCAAAAAGGTTTATCATTGCCGAACGGCGACGCTTTTTTAAACGAGTGCATGAAGACGGCAAATCTATTTCGGAATATGTTATAGGCGGAAGTTAGCAGCCACATGCAATTTCGGTCTTTTTTTAGATAAAATAAAAACTATAAGGAGAGTATTTCATAGCAAATTTGATAAAAGAGGAAGCCAGAACTCCAGCCTTAATTTTAATGATGGGGGACAAAGCATAAACTGTATTAAAAAACCTGATGTCACCGGTTGTGCCTGGGTCCAAAATGTACAATGAAATAGTGTTGACCTTAAAAAAAAAACAGTACATACCAAAAAGGTTTATCATTGCCGAACGGCGACGCTTTTTCAAACGAGTGCATGAAGACGGCAAATTTATTTCGGAATATGTTATAGGCGGAAGTTAGCAGCCACATGCAATTTCGGTCTTTTTTTAGATCAAATACACCGGGATCTATTTGTCTGCGGACTCGCAAGTGAAAAAGTACAGGAAAACTGGACCTTTCATTATCATATTCATATCAGTGTATCAGTGTACTACAACTTTACTGCTAAATACAATGGTATTATTAACTCCTATCCAAATATATTTTTGTTTAATCACGGAGATTTTATCAAAACCAAAATTGCGATCCCGACACAGGCGACTCGAGATACGTGACGCCACGCCACAGAGACAGAGCACCCACATTGCACGACGACGAAACAGGGAAACAAATCATAGAAAGTAAGCTACTTCCCTACTGACAGGCAAACAGCATAAAACAGAGACTAACACAAATTCAATGAACAAAACTTATTAGTCTGGACAGAACAGACATTGAATTGAATTGAATTAAGCTACTACATTCAGCAGAAACAGAAGACAACGCCACGTACTGTGGAGGCCCAACAAGAACACAACGAAGAGCGAAGGCAAAACAGTGACTGCGAGGCTAGGTAGCTGCTGCGCTAACTGTAGCCCGTGTAGATGGCAGTCAAAAGGTGCGGGGCGACGAGGTGTCGAGTTGGAATTTGAAGGCCTACCGGGATTGGGTAGTTACAAACAAACGGCCATAGCTAAAACCCTGTCAGTGTGTAATGACTAATGAGAGTGACAATAATGCAGTAGGGGATGTGAAAACACTTCGGAGTATCATCGAAAAGGATTTGATTACCGGAGATGACCAAAAGAAAAGTTGATTGATTGGATATTGCTTAACGTCTCATATTTATGCAACTTGGCTAATCGAGACGAAGGGAGGGACGTGAGGGAAGACGCGGGGGAACAAGGGGTGGACAGGCCTGTGCTGGTCAGAATCAGCCACAAGCGTATGGGGAGGGCAGGGGTTCCCCCACGTCGTGGTCGTCTCCCTCTGTGTCATCATCCGTCCGTGTTGTCATTGTCGTTGCCGTCGGGGAGGAAGTCAAAGGGAAGAGGTAAGTCCCCGACGACGACCCAGAGCTCGCCCTTAGTTTCAGGGAGAAAAACTCCCCTAATAAAGAAAGAAAGAAAATAATTAAAAAAGTAAAACGAAAAGAAAAAACTGATATATTATACGATCCCACTCAAACGAGTATGGGGTTTGCCAAAAATCAGGAACAGTAAATCATGGAGTAATCAAACTTTAGCGGAAGAAACCACCGAACGTGAATCTTCATTCTTGTGTTCAAATCTTAATAACAATTTAGTACAAATCCTAACATACAATTATATCAGATATATAATTATCTAAAATTGTTCAAGTCAAAAACTGATTACGGCAATGATACAGGACATCTAACTCAAGTTGCAAGCTCCACCAATGGGCAGCAACCAGACAATCTAGGCAGAACACATCATTGAAAATACATTGATACATAATCAAAGCAATAACAAACAAACAAAAGAGAATAGCAAAATCATAAATAAGAACTTATGAAGATAAATTAACATCACACAAACACACAGACAATGACCCACAAATAAATAGTAAAAATCAATTCTTTGCTATTTGATTCATTATCATTGCTTCAATTTTACTTTTAAACTGTATAATTCCTAGCTCAGTAAACTGACTTCTAATATAATAAATTGAATATGCTGCATGTGGCCAATTCATAAATAATAGAAATATAAGTATAAACATAAATTAAATGTATAATTCGACAAAACAAAAACCCCAGCACGGAAACCGAGGACCCTCGTGGTGTGTCGAGGCTGTTATCTAACACTGACCAGACATAAACTGTACAACCTGTGCGGAACTGACAGACCTCAACACTGAGACCACACACGTTTTACCGAGTAGCAAGGCAGAGTATGCATTGAACAAAACCTTACAGTCTGGACACAACCGACATCTTCTTCAAAGTAACAAACATTAAACTAATCATATTCTGCAGAAGTAACGCCATTTAGTACTGCCATGTGGAGTCCGAACAAGGACAGAACGAAGAGAGGAGACAAAACACGTCCGCCTGTGACAAGAACAACCAACCGACTGCGAGCAAGGCTGCCGGCCGCTGCAATGTAAACTATCAAAAGGTGCGGGGCGGCGAGGTCATATCGATGTTGCACGTCTAATGCATTGAAATTATTCAAAATCGTTTAGATGACGGTAGCACATGAACTCCACGATGTTTTATAATCGGTTGTAAGCGAAATATAAATATGTAGTGAGGTTCATCGAGACGATGCTATATTTTTGCAGTTATTACCATATCCATGGATTTTACAGGTATTAGGGACCAGCTATAACACGGCGCATGTCAGGTAGATAGTAGATCGTAGTACGCGAGGATATATTGGCCCCCTGAGTTCAATAGACAGTGACTAGCAGAGGTTAAAATTCAAGGTATTGGAATAGCCCCTTGGTTTTTATGGTATTTTCAAGCGAGTTTTATTGGGTGAAACCCACCGGGTTTCACTGGGCTGGGGTAAGTCGTAACAATCCTGCTTCAGTCAAGAAAACCCTAGTTAGTTAGTTATTGGGGTATTAGGGCACACAACAGTTAAGTTATCAGTGCCCATAACATTTTCTGGTTGCTATATAAATATGAATTTCAAATTAAATTTAAAAGGTTTCATCACTTTGGGTGTGACGGAGCACAACACTGAGATAACGAGCAGGCTGCAGGCCAGATTAAAGAGGGAACAAACTATGGTAAGTACTTCACTACCCTACTGAAAGACAATGCCACATACATGTACAAACATGGGCACAAATTAGAACGTCAATAATCCATTTAGTAACACTTATATTATTAGTTAAGTGGTGCTTCAAACAATAAGTAATTTGCGACACATACACAGGGAATTCGGTATTACAAAAACCCAAGCACAGAAACCGGGCACCTCCTTTGTGTGACTAGGCTCTCATCCCACACTAAACAGAACCTGACACTTTCCAAACATCAATCCCTCAAGCAGTACAGACAGAACAGACTGAGACCAACACTTACATAACAAACACTTCCCTGACAAGCAGGACAGAATGAAGAGCGTACAAATCTCCCTGCCTGGACAGAACAGACAATCTCCCGAAGTTCACAAATATTAAAGAGAACGATGCGAGAACATAACAGCAAAGGCTTAGTCAAACAACACATTCAGCAGTGACAGAAGCTAAATCCGTGTACTGTGGAGGCTCGACACGAACAGACTGTAGAGCGCAGACAAAACACGTCCGTCTGCGACAACAAAAGTTTAGAAAACACTTAAGTCAATGGACTTAGGTTGTTTTTAAATTCTTTCCATGAATTTTCATTTCAGTCATTTTTAAAGGCGGTGTATGCACTGTGTTATCAGTTTTAAAGGCAGTGTTGAATTGATTGAATCTCTAGGCATATTACTACTTCAAAGTTAAATTAAAACCATTACAAACTTGTGCCATATATTCCATATGACTAAAAATGGTTTTTATATACTTACAATTTTGTTATTCATCAACTACCTGACAAATCACCCTAATTTTCAAAAAAAAAATCATAATATTAGAAACAACCTAACTTTTGTATTTTTAAAACTTAAAATTTAAATTAAAACCATTCCACCATCAACCACATATTCCCATTATTCATCTAATATTATATTCGTTTCAGACATTCGCAGTAGTGTACGCGTAGTGTCTTGGCGTACCAAAGTAGCTTACGACATGCTACTCGCATTCGTGACAGATCTAGCGCCACATATGCACCCTAGAAAGATAATGACCGAATTTGAGCGGGCATTACAAAACTCACTGCACGAGGCGTTCCCCACAGCTGAAATAAGCGGGTGTTTTTTTCATTAAGGCCAAGTTTGTACACTCATTATGCTACTAGCTCTACAGCTGCCCTACACCAATTAATAAATTCCACGTTTCAATATCCTATTAACAAAACTTACACAAATTATCTGCTTACGCCCATTAATAATTGATTAATTGATTGGATATTGCTTAACGTCTCATATTTATGCACTTTGGCTAATCGAGACGACATTTACAATAACTTAAATAAATAATTAACCAACGCAATAATGCAAAGACAATGCAATGAACATACAAGCGCCCATCAACAGCTAAGTGGTTATTGGAGGTGTGGCGATTTCAAAATTACTTAAATATTTTAAACTTTATTTATAATTTTAAAATAGATCGGATTGGGAACCAGTAAAATGCTTTGCTCACACTTTGCAGTTGGTCATTGTCGATGCACAGCACGATGTACCTGGGTTCGATAGCGTCTGTAAAGAAGGAGGCGCAATCGTGGGACACTACAAGCGCAGTTCGTCTGCGTTGAACCGTCTTGAAGCCTTTCCAACTGGCCCTTCATTTACCAACACATTCCTTAATTCAAGACGTATGCAATGCTGCAACGATTGGTTGAGCAGAGGCGAGCAATTTCTCCTGTTAGCAGATGGTTCCAGAAATATTGACAACCTATCGAACTCTGAGTGGATGCTGGCAGAGGGATCAATCGAAGTTGAACCGTCGGACAGAGAAACACGTGAGGTGTGCTCTGAAGAATATCCAACTAGGTCGATGATAATTTCTCTCCTTCATTACATCGAGAAAAAAATCTCGTCTTTCATTACGAGTACAACTACAAATGCTGACAAGCGTGGTATTACATATATGCCAAGTATTGACCACAAATTAAAAGTTAGGTTCCCTAACGAAATGTGGCGAAATGTGGCGAAATGTTATAAATATGCTATCAATGGTTATTGACCAACGTTTTAAGATGTTATTGTTTATACAATATATACAATACACAATACATATATATATAGATATACAATGCACCATATTGGGCGTTGTCTAGGTCATGACAAAGTCATGTCAACGGTCGTTCGCACTACAGAAGTGAAGATCCAGTGAAGTTGCGTTGTATTTTCTAACTTTTTCTTCTTACTTTATGTAAACGACATGCCCAACAAATTTAACGTAGGCATACTGACGCAATTTGTAGATGACTCTAGTCACCTCTTAACTGCAACCAGAGATGGGCTTGCAGAACTCATACATAACTCAAATACCCAATCGAACGCAATGTCGGAATACTGTAAAAATAACCTTCTCTCCTTCAACCAACCAAAACTTAACTATTATTGTGAAAAATGAACTATTATTAACGAGTGAGCGCAGCGAACGGAGTGATCTCCATTCAAACTCAAACGGCGCTTATTCTGTGACTCTGTGTGTGTCTACTATGAAAATCAGCTGAATCGCTGAATAAATTGGGCTGAAATTTTAAACAGATATCCGGTACGAGTTTACTGAGAACTGCTAACAAAATCAGCACGATCCATTGCGATTTAAACCTACCAGAAATAATAAATTGAAAAATAGGCTTCCAATGTTTAGAATATATTAAGACAATGGTTTAGATTTTGAAAAGATATTTTTTGTTTGTTATTCGCCTGGCCGTGAAATGCCGTGCCCATGTAAGGTCTATCAAATGTTGCACGTCAAGGTACCCCCAAATTCCGATCGTAGATTGATAAAACCTTGCAATATTTTCACGTATTTCGTACTGGCTATGTTTACCATAGTAGGCCCTATTGCCACAGATGATGGACTACACTGCGTTATTATGCATTTCAAAACACGTTTAATAATTTTTGGAATACAGTCCAGAAATTACAAAATCTTTCCCGACCAGGGGATTGAACCCATGTCTCCCACATTTCTGCTATAAGGGCGCTTTAGCCAACTAGACTAGGGAAACGCCAAAGTAGTTGTTAGACGAGTGAGCGAGTCATGTGTTGAGTACCCGGGAACATTTGCATTTAAGTTTGATAATTATATTCGTATAATAGGGTATATAAGTTTAGGCCATAGTTTAGGCCATAATGCTCCATTGTAGCCAATGATAGGCTAGGGAGGCCAAAGGTAGGGGAAGAAAAGGAATGTTACCGAGTACTCAACACATGGCTCACTCACTCGTCTAACAACGACTTTGGCGTTTCCCTAGTTACTGAAACTGAACTTTATGATCATTGTCTATTTATATTATATGTTATAAGTTTTACTGTTCTTGCTTCAATACAGCAACAATACAATGGCTATGAATCAAAACCTTGCTACGGGCAAGGTAGGAACAATGCTCGATCCTAGATTCAAGCTCCAACTAGTCACAGATGAAGATGCAGCTGAATCTGAAAAGTTAAGTTGTTACAAGAAATGGAATATGATGGTGACAACAATGCAAATCGGGATATTGACCTACCGGAAGATTGCGAAATGGAGCAAGAATATCTCTCGACACAAGCACAATGTTCTAATCCAGTAAAATCCCTGTATCAGAAAATCTTGTCATTGGCTAATCGAGACGATGAGTGGTGATAGATGAGGATGAAGTATGAACAGAAGGGAGGAGGGGAAACCCGGTACCGGCACGTAGCCTACTCCTTACGAAAAGTACCAAGGGGACCAACGGCTTAACGTCCCATCCGAAAGGACGGTGTAACTTTGACAGTCATATAGGTTCCTCCACTAACCCGGACTGCCGAGCAGACGTCGAGGAGAACGAAGCCGTTACACTAGCTCTCGAACCCTCCGTCTGCTCTAACCAGCGGTATACCTGAATTTCAGGGTAGAGCGGTCACCCACTCTACCCATGACCACGCCCGATTCTGCTTAACTTCGGTGTTAGAGTGGGAACCGGTTAAACGAGCTCGGCTAAACCGCTGGCTGCACCCTAGTAGGAAATTTCCTTCCGCTTCCGACAAGCCAGGTCCCGGGTTCTTATCTTATCGGGAACACTTTCAAACTCGTCCACTTCTCTCGGTATGTGTCTGCGATAGACAGACTCGGCGTCTTCTATCTATGTGGTCCGCGATCGAACCCACGAGCGAGTCAGAGGCATGCATTACGGCCGACCACCCAGAGACCCAATTATCTTTACTAGATAAGAAAAGATATTGAGCTCGAAAGAAAACTAGGAAAATCATGCTTCACCATGCATGCATGACCTGTTCAATATAATATATATATATATATAATATAATAATAATATTTATTTATTGAATATCGATTCAATAGGCAATCTTATCTATAATATTTTTTTCGATTTAAAATGAGACAAAACGTGTTTATCAAATGTAAATTGATTCATAGCGATTTTATTTTGAAATTTGCAAAACATGTGATTTTCAAATCATTCCACAACCATGTAAAATTGTATTTAAAAAAAATTAATTCAATAATAGTGTTTTGTTTGTAGCTCCAAATAAAGTAAATGTGCAATTAGGCATCTTTTTACTTTAAATTGCAAAGCAGGACCATGGCGTTGATTTTGTCCACGGAGATGATGTTTTTGGCGTTTTTACATGTTTACAGAATCTGATAGCAGTCTCAACTTATTGCCGCATCAAAAAACCTGCTCGACTTCTAACAAGAAATGAGAGCAAAAATGACGACATATGAAGCTCAACTCACCACTCAAAAGGAGCAAAATAACCACTCATGTGGGGCTCCTTAGACGAGAGGGTTGACGGGCTGGAGCAGTATGTTGAATAGGGTGTTGAAAGGCAGTTGCTGGAAATGACTGCAAAGTCCACTGCCTTGAAGACAGCAACAGAGATAAAAATTGCGGAGATATCGGTATTAATTTCAAAATTAAATGCTAAGAATGAACAGATAATTTCAAGTGATGCTAGTACACATAAGTTGTCGGGACAAGTTTTCAAAGTAGAACTAATGATTTGGTAGCCGCCAAAGAAGACCTGGCGACAACGAATGTTGAACTCGAATATCTGTCAAGCTCATTAGAAATGCAAACTAGAATCGTAGCTAAGTTGTGAATGACAGCCAGGGTAAACGGAATTAAACAAACAACTTCAGCTAGGATAAATGAATTTATAACAACATATCTTCATGATGCACGTAAGACATTCAAACCTGCAGTGACGGCTTCACAATCACAAGTGAGGGATTTGAAAAGACAAATAACCACATTAAAAATGGAAGTGCTTCATTGGAAACAAAATCACTGTGCGTCCGAAGCTGAACTTCGAGCACGCAATAATGTTCGATTGGAGCAGACCCAGGTTCGTCGGTGGTTGCTCATTATTTGTATTCTGTTACGTTGATTCTTAACAAACTACACATACCGGGTGAGAAATATACAAATAGGTTAAAGATGTTGTATCACTAAAATCACACTACAAATGCAGATTTATTATGGCAAATGAAATGTCTGGTGTTTGTGTGAAGTAGTCAATAGCCAGAAAGTGCAAAATTATATTTTAAAAAAATGGAACAAATTTAAAATGAGAGAATAGAAAGAAACTAAAAAAGAGAAAGAGTTCGAAATGAGAAAAATATTGATTTGTTTCAACAATATATTATTATTATTGTCATCCTCAAGAGTATGATTTTTGAATCAGACATATTTTTTTAAGTGAATAATGTGTGCGTGTTGTAAAGTTTTGCACACACAGGAGATATTTATAATGGCCAGACCTTTTCTTTAGAATCTGTACTTCAATACCTAGCCTATAGAAGAAGACCCTTTCTTGCTCTAAACCCCTCGCCCCCCGCAACCCCTGAAGAGAGGCAGCCTTCCATTTACAGACGTCTGAGAAGTTGCCTACCTGCACGGGACCCTTTCAACCCAACAACATTCAAACGCCAGCGTGGTTCTGACCAGTAGCGCCCAACTTGCGGATTTGCTTGGTACTAGATGACCATAGAAAACGTTGCGTGAAAACATTTTTTTTTTTAAAACGTTAAAAAGCTTTCTCAGTAAGGATTGCTTCATCTTTAAGAGCAAAAATAACAATCAATCTCTTCAATCGAGTCTAGCCAACAGCACTGTCGTAGCGGCAGTCCAGGATCATAGAGAAAAAAGCTATCACACTCTTCAACCCAGTCGCATAGCCAACAGCACAGCCGTAGCGGTAGTTCAATGTCTCCTGCTCAAAATAGGCATAAGCCTACCAAGGAAGAACAGATATTAGTTAAATAAGTATCTTTAGTAGTAGTAGTTTTAGGGCGCTTTAATGGCAAAGATTATTCGCGAAGTAGTATCTTAAGAAATGGAAATGAGGCAACAAAATATGGAATGCAGATTTTGATTGATTGGATATTGCTTAACGTCTCATATTTATGCAACTAGGCTAATCGAGACGAAGGGAGGGACGTAAGGGATGACGCGGGGGGACAAGGGGTGGACAGGCCTGTGCTGGTCAGAACCAGCCACAAGCATATGGGGAGGGCAGAGGTTCCCCCACGTCGTGGTCGTCTCCGTCTTGTGTCATCCGTACGTGTTGTCATTGTTGTCGCCGTCGGGGAGGTAGTCAAAGGGAGGGGGAAAGTCCCTGACGACGACCCAGAGCTCGCCATTAGTTTCAGGGAGAAAAACTCCCCTAATCACGGGCCAAGCCACGAGAAGGTTGCGAGTTGGAATTTGATGGCAGACCAGCAGTTATACCACATAGCGATGCAGAGGAGGACTTTGACCTGTCCATGAAGTAAATTAAATGGAAGTGATGTTAAAGGACAGCCCATTGAACCAAAGGAAATTGGTTAGTTTTTTTAAAGAGAAATTAAGCATGACCGGATCTTTTAACGTTGTCCTAATATTGTGTGTGATTTTTTTTATTGCTAAGAGAAACATTTGTAGGAATAGGGTGATGAGCAAGTGATTTCTTAGGGTTGCTATGACAGACTTATGTGCATCAAACTATAGTTGGCTTGGCTTCAAGAAAAACCTTATTTTTTCAAAACTTGCTCTGAAAGATATTATGTATGGTAAGTATAACCAGCGTCGGGCATTATCTAGACAACGAAATGGTTATCTATTATCTTTATCCAGATGTTATTTTTGGTTACCTGTTATCTAGATAATTTCTTTTCTCAACAGATGTCGTGACTTGTGTGATGTGCTTTATTTGCAATATGGGCTCTCGCTCGCAAAGTATACGAAAATATTTTTCTGGGCCTCCCAGTCCCAGAGCTAGACGACAACGACGAAAAGAAACAGAAAATATAGATAATGTCGCATTGGAAGAATATGAAGTTGAAAACTCTTTCTATAATCAATTATATCGCATCAAAATAGCTAGGAATGTGAAATGTGAATCTAAAAGTGCAATTAAAATGTTGTTGGTGACCATGGAAAAAATGATACCTTTATCACGGTTAGAAGGAAAATAGATCTTTTGTTCGCGTTTCGATGAAAACATTTTGGTCCCGACGAGTGTATACCCTCTTTGTATTCTACTAGCCAGTTTCAATGACAAGCGGAAGGTGACAACACTCTGGCCAGTGGTCAGCCTGTCAATTTCTAGACTAGACAAACTAAAATAAATGTTTTTATATTACACCATAATACGCACGTGCACGGGAGCTTCCATTAAGTCTAGTTTTGATTTGTTTGCATTTTTTTCTAAATTATTAGTTTAGTCTAGTTTTCATCCCTTTTATTAATTTACTTTGTAAGACTTTCATTTAATTTATAACTTTAATTTTGACATCTTAATTTATTTTTATTATTATTATTAGTGATAGTAGGGCATCAAGCATTGTACTTGTTCATCTGATTGTATTGTACTATGTATTTGGCTATGCTTTAATGTAACCCTAAATTAATAAAAAAAATATATATATATATATATATATATATATATATATATATGTTGTAATTGTCTTCCGGGACATTCCGCCGCTTGTTTGAGTTTGCTGCTACAGACCTTTGTCTGTCGCCTGGCACTCGACGTTATATATATATATTCTTGTTTCCAATTTGAAGATCTGAATGGCAAACTATTACAACTAGTTCATGGCACATGCTATCCAGAAGGTTTTGTCAGCTGACTACTGTGCCCGGACCCCGTCACAGTTAAGTTAATTTAGGTGTAAGTGCGCTGGAATGGGTGTTTGTTGTTGGCGCTTAAGTGTCTGGAGTTGGTTATCATCTCTTAAATCATTTGTGTTTTCTTTGTTGCAGCCACCATGAGTATCATTACACCAAGACCAGTGTAATATTTTATCTTTATATTCTTTGCTTTATAAGGTGGGCATACAATAGTGGTAAGATCACATCAGGAATCAAGGATGATGAAATAAAGTAACAATGAGGCATATTGTTTAAAACACCTTATTGACATTTAATTTAAGCCACAGCTTAAGGACAATCCCTAGACCCAAATATGATTTCTAAAGAATGCAATAAAGACGTCTGAAAAGTGAGTCGAATGTAAGAGGGGCTTAATAAAGAGCAGATTATTTTTTTGAATTTTTTTTTTGACGGGACATAACCTCAGAATCATCAATTACATTCAAATTACATGAATCAGTTGTTCAAGTTCAAAATTGAATTTTGAGCAGCGTTTTTTTGCAAATTGTTTCTAGACTCCTTTATATACAACCTAAATATAAGGATCATTGGTTTTATATGGTTTCAAGTATTGCACGATTTTTTTCCGTTAAACGGTACAAAATTTGAAATTGTACCGGCTGGTGAAAAAAATTGTGCAATGCAACAAACCATATAAAACTAATATTCTTTATACTTAGGTTGTAGATAAAGGAGTGTAGAAACAATATACAAAAAACCGCTGCTCAAAATCCAATTTTGAACTTGAGCAACTGATTCCAGTAATTTGAATATAATTGTTGATTCTGAGGTTATGTCCCGTCAAAAAATTTCAAATAATAATCCGCTCTTTTAAAGCCCCTCTTACATTCTACTAACTTTTCAGACGTCTTTACTGCATTCTTTAGAAATCATATTTGGGTCTAGGGATTGCCTTTAATAGACAATGTATTAATGACCTACTAAATTTTATTATGGGATTGAACGAATTTCAGTGGTAGATAGATAAATTCAGTTTTTTTGTTTTCATGGTAAAAATTAAGCAACTAGTATAGAAATAATTAATATATTTAATTCTTTACATTATAGATTCTGAGTGGGGATCAACCAAAACCAAACTTCTCCGAGATAAATATGTAACATAGGAGAAATTGGACCATAACCACATTTTGCTCAAGATTTATTCACTATTGTGGGGGTTTAGCATTTAGTCACTCTGAATACATCATTTTGTCGAGATAAACGATTACTTTCGTATCTTAGTTTGTTCACGAAAATTCATAAAAAAATTTTAGTTTTCCGTCGCTAAGAGGTCAGACATTCACACGATTCTGTACCGTGGGCTTCTTGGGAACAATTCACACTATGTGCTTTTCGATTGCAGAAGTTTTTAGAGTGACCAAACCGTTGGCAGTTGAAACAGCGCAATATGTTGCAATGTAGGCCAATGCTGTAAATTGTACACTCGACATGACGACAAAACAAATTGACGCACACAAACTACATTGTTTTGGTATTGCATTCCGCCAACCACTTTTTTCTAAAAAGCAACAAATGCACTTAAAAACCAGATTTTCAAAATTTTCGCCTGCGTCCGTGCGAAGTCCCTTTCCCACGACTGTACATGCACACGCGAATCGCCCTCCCCATGATTATGCCCTAGATCCGCCACTGCTACAATGTGCTCACAAAACTAGCACTTCGGAACATCAACTAAACTGGATGAACGGTCCACGGAAAGAACAGAAATAGCACAACACTGAGATAAAGAACTTTTCTCAACAAACAGGGCAGAATAAAGAACAAAAAATTACTCTAGTCTGAACAAAACAGACATCCGAGCAAAGCAAAGACTTGCTTTAAAACACACCGAGCCGTGACAGAAGCTGACTCCTTGCACTGTGGAGGCCCAGCAAGAACAGATGGTAGAGCGGAGACAAACACGTCCGCCTGCGACAAGAACAAGAAGCCAACGCTCCAATGTCAGCTTGACCACCTATCAAAAACAAATCCACCACCAGTGCAATCTACAGTTTTTCTGTCCCCCCTCTATTCTGCTCTCGACAAAGGCGACCAAGCTGTAGGATTTGTTCAAACGACATGACCAAGGTTTTCCCGACACCATTGATCACAAAATTCTTCTCCGACAAACTACATACTTACGGTATCCGTGGGGTAGCTCTTGATTGGTTTTTCCTCTTTTTGTCTGGCCGTACCCAAGTAGTGGAACTCCAAACATCTAATAGTCATCCGTCACCACAACCCGCTCTAAACCTCTGCCAATAGTCTGCGGGGTTCCCCAGGGACCAATTTTGGGACCAAATTAGCCTATATCCTTTTAAATGTCAACGACCAGTCCGCCTACTTAAAAGAGGGCACTCTCACCCAATATGCTGATTGACTCCAGCCAACTGCTGACACTACCCAAACTCCAACCCATTCAGGAACCTTCCCCCCTTAATAAACAATCAAGTTACGTTAATGTCATCATACTGCCTGGGAAAAACAACTCACCATCTCACGCTCAAAAAACTGTTTATCTATACTTTCACACCCCTTATAAGATCCCTACTGCCAGTCCCCTTGTTCGTCTTGACTCTGATCTATCCCCGCGCTCAAAACAGCCCAAAGTCCTAGGCCTTCCCACTAACTGATAATCTAGACTGGTCCATCCATGTAAACCACGTTCCCCAGCAAAATTTTATTCTGGCTGCTACTCCAATCAGAAAGCTCAAACAAATAGTTCACCCCCACATCCTATTGCTAGTTTACTTTGCACACATTCACTCTCACTTATCATATGGCCGGGCTATTTTGGGAGCTTCCCCCCATGGAAAACCCAGAAAAATTCATTCTCCAAAAGAGACGGTTCGTATCATAGCTGGTGTCTCCAGAAGACAATCATGTAGAGAACTTTTCAAGGAACTTGGTATTCTTACTCTAGCATGTACCCTTATCCAATCAGCCGCATTATTCGTTCACCCCCAACCGAAACCTCTTCCATCTAAATGCTTCTGTGCACTCCATAACACTAGAGCCAACCTTCACATACACAGGCCCCCACAATCTGCGCCTCTTTGCACAAGGCCCTGAATATCTATCTTCCACCCTCTACAATAAGCTCCCTGACCACATCAAAACCTCTCCCACCCTGTCTTCCTTTAAACATAAGTTGAAATCATATCTTACAGCAAACAGCTTTTCCCTCCATAAATGACTACCTCTCCATGTAAATTTTGCAGTTAAATTTTTCATTTTTCATTATAATATTTACAAAACTATCTAGAGTATAACCACAAACAAGCACTGTAATTTAAAATTTTCAAATGTTCCCTTAGCCGAAATGATGTAACAAACTTCTATATATAATATATATGTGCTTTCACGCCCTTTCCCTTTGGGTTGTGGGAGGTATATAAGACCATTCTGCTTTAACACCTCCAATTGCTGTTTTCTGTGCCATCAGCAATTCTCATCACAATATCACATCAATATTGCCTTTATATCCAACTTTTCTTTATTCTTTATGAATTCTTAATCTAATAGGCCATACTATCATTTTGCATCTACTCTACTTTAACATAAACACTAATCAATCAATCATCATAAATATATATATATATATATCAATATATACTATAGACACATTCTATTGTACATCATTGCTGTTTTCTGTGCCATTAGCAATTCTTATCACAATATCATATCAATTATTGCTTTATATCCAATTTTTCTTTATTCTATATGAATTCTTAATCTAGTAGGGCATATTTTGCATCTACTCTACTTTACCATAAACACTAATCAATCATCAATCATCATATATATACTAGACACATTCCCTGTACATCATTGCTGTTTTCTGTGCCAAACAGCAATTATTATCACAATATCACATCAAAAATTGCTTTATATCCAACTTTTCTTTATTATATATGAGTTCTTAATCTATAGTAGCGCATGCTATTGTTTTGCATCTACTCTACTTTAACATAACACTGTGTTTATCATTATTAATCAATTAATGAATCATCATATATATATATCAAATTATCAAAACATCATACATATCAATATCAATATCCATATCAATTATCAATTATGCTTTATATCCAACTATTCTTTCCCTTTTAACACTGTGTAAACATTATAATTACTATCACTTTTATTATTAATTATTAATTATAGACTATTCACTTTCTCTGCAAAGAGTTTATACTTGTACACTGTACTAGTCTAAGTGAATAAAATATCTATCTATCTATCTATATCTATCTATCTATCTATCTATCTAAATATCTATCATTGGAAACCCGGGCCGAATAATAACAAAGACGCATTTGAAGCAAGGGGCCCTGAATCGTCTGACAGTGGACGACTGCCTGAAGAACATGTAGTACCAGTTTAATCAGCCAATAGGCCTTTAGAAACCCGATATAGGCATGCTTACCGGTAGCAAATAAATCTTGTTCCTTCTGCGCATGTCTTCGGTATATTTTATCATAGCTAGGGGCTTAGGTATAGCTTAGTGTCATGATTAGGAATTGGAACTTCTTCGGTTGGTAGCCCCCAACTTTTTAACACTGATATAAGGGGAAAAGCCTAGGTTAGAGGGAGGGGCAGGGGGGGCGCCAAGCGCGTATGTTTAACCTACTTTTCTCCTTATTAAAAAGTTGGAGGCTACCAACCGAAGAAGTACATCTGTAGTGTATGTAGACACCTGTTTAAACTGACCGCCGACTTGATTACCTGTCGGGAGGACGAAGAGACATGGAGTGTTATGGACGTCTAAGGTATGTAAACGCTACAGTACCTAGGAATTAAGGCCTAGACCTACAACTTGGTAAGGCCTAGGCCTACTCCATGGTTAACCGGTAGGCTAGTAGGTAGGCAAGTAGGCCTACGCCAAGGCATGAAGGCCTATTCCAAAATACTATAAGTCTAGGCCATGCCATTGAAAATAATAAACAATTTGGTCAGGCCTAGGCCTATGATTTGGCAAAGCGGTAACCCGCAACCCCACCGATAGTAGGCCTCCGCCTACGACATAAATGGGGAACTTTGAATGCTGAGAGTTGGGGCTAGGCCTAGGCTTAGGGATGCAGCCCTAAATTAAGGCCTCAGTCTATAGATAGCCTAGCCCTCATTATAGCTCCTAGCTTGGCAGGACCTTGGAATCAGGATGAAGTTGTATTGTGTCAATAATCCTAAGCCATACAGAGGAAATTGCATCATACAGTGTTTTACCAATGGTGAATATTGTAACAATTATCATCTAATATTTTCTGCACATGCAAATGCCCTTAACATAATAATATATTATGATGATGTTGAGGTTGTAAATCCGCTAGGTTCAAAGACCAAAACCCATAAAGTTGGAATCTTTTACTTGTCTTAAGGTAATATCCACCCAAAGTATCGATCAACCCTTAAAGCTGTAAATCTATTAGCCGTTGTAAAAACGAGCTACATCAGAAAATACGGAGTTGAATGCGTGCTGTCCCCGTTTGTCAGAGACATACAGGAGCTCGAGGGGGGGAAATTTTTTAAAATACATGGACAAGATGTTGAACTTTATGGCTCTTTGTTGTTGTTTGCGGGTGACACCCTTGCATCTAACTTTGTGGGTGGGTTTAAAGAAGGTGTGTCAATGGCTCATAAACCTTGTAGGTCCTGTACCGGTACACACGATTCGATAAAACAAAGCTTTGTTGAAGAAAGTTTTGTTCTCAGGGATCCTGTCACCCACTTGCAACAATGTGAGGATGTCTTGGCACCAAACTTGACGAACGAGGCGAAAGTATTTTGGTCAAGACATCATAGCATAAACAAAAAGAGTATTCTCTGCAATTAAATTTTTTTATGTCACGGTAAATGTTAAGTACCTTACAGAACTTGTGAGCATGCAGAAAAAGAAGAACTTGAAGCTTGCACAAAATCTAACGGAGCAATAGATAAGACATCGCCTGAAAAATCAGACCTATATAAATTTATTAATTTGTATTAATTTAGAGTTAAGGCCCACCTTCTAAGCAGTCATGTGAATGATTTATTGTGGGTACATTTAATTTAATTTGGACCCAAGCTACCCCTTCAAACAACTTCAATTCTCAATACTAGTATTCCATACTAGTAATATACATATAATTTGATTCATATTAAATATGCATTCTATTTTATTATTCATTTTATACCATGTTTTTGCCTTGGAACTATTCACTCCCTCTTCACGAAGAGGTGTATACTTGTACCATGTATAGTCTCAAGTGAATAAAGATCTACTCTACTCTGCTCTGCATAGGTCGCTTTAGCCAAGAATCAGGCATTGAAGATATTTTAATACAATGGTGTCTTTGAAATACAACCAATCTCAGTACTAATCTCCGAAAATGTACTGCCTACGTGAATGTTACCATTTCAAATATTTACTAAACGGTAGTTCATTGTTGTGCCTGTATCTATGTAATTAGATTTATTTAGTTACCCTCCTTTGTAAATCATTTTCATAACTGAATAGGATAGACGTTAAATAAATAAATAAAATATGCAATGGACCTAATTTTTATGTTCGTACTTGATTTTAAGAATAAGTTGTTAAAGAGGTGAACGGGCCCTTTAAGTAACAATTTTGAAGCTTCCACCCCGTACTTCCCAACTACTACAGCCGCTTGATGTGTCTGTATTCCGGGGAGTTAAAAGCCGCTGGGATTCGATTTTGGCAGAATGGACCCGGCATGGTCTTCGACTTCCAAAGTCAACATTTGCCAACATCTTGTGGAAGGCTTGGAATAAAGCTTTGCCAGAAACTGTCAAGAGAGGTTTAAAAAAACTGGAATTTACGATCACACGCTGCAGTTTCCCGGCAATCCAACAGCTATAAGTGATGACAAATATGACCGTGAAAAACTTGCTCGTTTCAAGCTACATAAAACACTTCCAGGTACTGGTATGCCTACCTGCACACCATACCATACCAAACAACAACGTGCTCCGGAAGTATTTCTGTGTAAGGGGTGAACAAGTGTCTTGGAGAGACGTTGAAGATGTTTGTGACCTAGACACCCGGTCAGAAATAGCAATGAATGTTTAGCCCGCAGTTCAAGTTTTTTTCCCATTTGGTTTCAGCTCTGATTTTCACAGAGGTAGAACACAGGCCAATTGAATAGTCCCGCTGCACTTGCAATCGCCAAATTTCTTCGAGACCTAAATGACGTGTTTGACGCTCTTACCAATTCACTTCTTAACACTAGCAACCCATACAACTGTGCGATTTCTGACAGAAACAAAATAGCTCATAACTGTTTGAAAGCAGCTCCCGAGTGGATTGACACGTGGATTGTTCAAGTGAAGAGTTCACATGAATAACCTGTGCCACCCTGTTTCACTGGACTTTAGATGACAATCTTTAGTATCCTGGACCTTTGGGAGGACTTAAAATCAGTAGGTTTTACCTTCCTCCAAACACGTCTGCACCAACTTTTTTTTGCATTGGATATTGCTTAACATCTCTTATTTATGCAACTTGGCTAATCGAGACGAAGGGAGGGCCGTAAGGGATTAAGCTGGGGGACAAGGGGTGGACAGGCCTGAGCTGGTCAGAACCAGCCACAAGCGTATGTGGAGGGCAGGGGTTCCCCCACGTCGTGGTCGTCTCCGTCTTGTGTCATCATCCGTCTGTGTTGTCATTGTCGTCGCCGTCGGGGAGGTAGTCAAAGGGAAGGGGTTCCCCGACGACGACCCAGAGCTCGCTATTAGTTCCAGGGAGTGAAATTCCCCTAATCACGGGCCATACCACGAGAAGGTTGCGAGTTGGACTTTCATGGCCCACGTCTGAACCAAGATCCCTTGGAATACGAGTTCTCTATAATCAGACATAGGGGAGAATACGATCCTAATCCAACTGCCCAGCGGTTCAGGTGCCGTTTGCAACATAACATGTCGATCCACTTGTCCAAGCCCCCACGCACCTCGAACTGTGGCGCTGATGACGACTGTTGTCTCTACAAGACATTGATGCAAACACCTCTGCAGCTGTAGAGGAAGCTGTCAATGTCATTGCAGAGGTGGAACAAGTCGATGACCCATGGGCTGCACTAGATAGTGATGAGGAGGATGACTGGGCTATGATTGCTGACGACCTTGAACTTGCCGCAATGTTCACTGAGGTAGACGAACCAGAACTGACCGGGGAAGTAGTTCTGACTGAGAACGCCTCTGACAATGTGACTGAGAAAATCTCTTACAATCGGACTGCCATCCACACTGAAACCCAACAATCCTACTAGGTACTTTGCGGGATACTTAGCAAAGGTGTGTGTAAAAGGTTTTCTTGTGATGGGTCGGGGCCACATCACCGAATATCCACTGCACACAATACCCACAACACAGAAAAACAGACTATGCCACAAGACCGAATATTTTCGACAGAGGTATCCACAGCACACAATTGCCACAAGACCGAAAAACTCGGTGTTGTGGCACTAGCAGGATGGGTCGTTCATCACAACTTTTCAAAATTGTGACGACGACCTATCTAGTGGGCCATAAGACCGAAACGGGTGACTTTGCTCCGAATACCCACATCACACAATCTCCACAACACCGAAAGCTTTGACGCCGCAATGCCGAATGATTCGGTCTTACGACCCATCCAGGACGGGTCACAACACCGAAACATTCGGTCTTACGACCTATCCAGTATATGCCACAACACCGAAACATTCGGTCTTACGACCTATCCGGACCGGTTTTTGAAAGACCTGAGTTTGCTAAGTTCCTTTTCAAATAATGTTTTTGAAACGGGTTTGTGTAACTACCTTGCGTTCGCTAGGCAACCCTTTAGACACTTGAGAGTTGAAGGTTGCATCTTACTAGGGGCACGGAGGAAAATGTTAGAGAATAGAGATGGTGATGACAGACTAGCATTGCTGTTAGCTCGCTTTTGTAGACCATCCTTTTTTATATTTGATTCATTCATTAAATGCATATAATATCATTTTTATTTGTTACCAAAATTTTTGTGTTAAATGCATTGTTGTTGTAATGCTACTATTTCAAATATTTACGAAAATGTAGTTTATTGTTGTTTCTGCATCTATGTAATTAGATTTGTTTAGTTGTCCTCCTTTGTAAATCAGTTTTTATAACTGAATAGGATAGACGTTAAATAAATAATAAATAAATAAACATCACTACAAAGTCATTGTTTTTTTGTTTTTTTTTAAATTCTAAATAAAATGTTTCACAATACTATCATTTTATGCAACCATTGGATTTCGGATGTTTTCGAGTTTAGACGGCCAGCCTTTACAAACTTTTAAAATACATCTAGAAAAATCATCAGGGCATTTTGTTCCTAGGCCTATACTAGCTCCAATTTTGTCGGGGTACGAAGATGTGTAAAAGATTGCTTGAAACACGCTCAAAGTCACCCACAGTTGTCACTTTTGTTACTTCCTCCTCCCATAAGTGCCTGAATCTAGGTATAGGAAGGCTCTTTACTCCAAATATGGGCGCGGGTTTACGGACTATACGGAGTGAATAGTCAATCACTTAAAAACATTGTTGCCGTAATTCAAACCAATCAACGTAAATATTCTCAATTCTATTGAGGTACAAAGTTGAATATAATTTTTAGTTGAACCTTGACTCTTTCCCGCGCAACGCCGCATAGGGCATGTGACGTTACGATTAGATATTTATGAAGTAATTTTACTGCCATCTGCTCAGATGCATATCGTGTTTATTATTATTATTTATTATTATTTATTTTTCTGTTCAACATTACATTTACATGGATGTGTTACAGAAAGGGGACAAGAAACGAGCCGCAGCGACCCATACAGTAGATGTCTTGTCCCCTGGCCTTAATTCTAATTTATTTCTAGTGAGTGATGATGATCGATGAGAACATTAATTAATGAATAAGTGAATGAATGAATGAATGAATGAATGGATGTATTTACATTGTTGCACAAATGAAATGCGTCCCTAACTATTATTATGAATTATATTAAATTAAATTACTAACTAAAACAGGCGACATAATCTAGTCCATATTCGAATCATTGTCCGTGTGTACATAGCGGTTCGTCATAAGATGAGTGTGTAAAATAAATAGATATGGTATTCAAATTAGGAGATGACTGATAGATGAGAGATGATTTTGTGCGATTGTTTATGATACGTGATGTTTAAGAGAAATGAGTTTTAACTGCCGATTTGAAGTGTGTTGCGGAATCAAATTGCCGGCGTATGCTGTGAGGCAATGAATTCTACGCTGTAGCAGATCTGTGGAAGAATGATTTTAGTTAGTTAGTTATTAGGGTTTAAGGGCGCAAAACACTAAGGTTATCAGTGCCCGTATTCTCTTATATTGGCAAGTTATTTTTAAAACCTATTGTACAGCTGTGTTGATTTCAGGTATTTAAAAACATTGGTTATGTTCTCAGATTCATCAGATAAAATTTCTTTTAAATTAGGTTTTAGTTTAAAATCATTCCTCTCGTCCATGTGTTGAGGACATTCTACTAAAATGTGCTTAACAGTTAAAATCTCACCACACTGCTCACAGGGTGGTGGGTCTTCACCTTTTAAAAGGTATCCTTGAGTGAGATGTGTGTGTCCAATGCGTAGACGGGTCAGAACAACCTCTTCGCGTCGAGAAGAGCGCCTTGAAGAGATCCAAGGTGTTACATCGCCTTTTATTTCGCGAAGCTTATTATTTTGCATGATATGCCATTCTTCGCACCACTTTTCTTTAAGTTTAAGTTTAAATAATGCTTTAAGATCAGGCGTTACGACTAATTGGCAATCAATTTGTTCTTTGTTACAAGCTTCTTTGGCACTTTGGTCAGCGAGATCATTTCCTAAAATACCAGAATGGCCTGGCACCCAACAAAAAACTATTGATTTTTTTTGCACCAAGTTTGGACAGTATAAGGTGTATTTTACTAACTAATGGGTGTGTAGTGTAAATTTGGCAAATAGCCTCTAGGGAACTTAAAGAATCCGTGCACACTAAGAATTTGGAGTCCTTGTTATCAAGGGCAAACAGGAGGCTTTGTAGAATTGCAAACAGTTCTGCATTGTAGACGCTGTATATGGAATGAAGTTTAAACCTGAAGTTGTTGCTCTCCGTTGTAAAGGCAGAGCCAACTGTATTGTTTGTTTTGGAACCGTCTGTAAAAATATTTTTGAAATCTTTGTAGTTGTATCGGATTTCGTTGAAAAGTGCTTGATATTGTGTGTTTGATGTGGTTGCCTTTTTATATTTTGTCAGCTTGTTATGCAACATGGTTTATTAAGTGTCCAAGGTGGGATTGCCCCATTTGATTTGTAGAAAACAAGGGGAAGTGTTATGTGTAAGGCTTGCAGTAATTCCAGGGAGCGGATGCCCACTGGTCTTGAGGCCTTCATGTGAACTTCATACCGATTTTGAAATGGAGGGTCAAAAACTGCTTTATAGGCTGGGTTTGTAGGGGAACTTTTTAATGAGGCAATATAATTAAGCATTCGGTACTTTCTTCTAGAGGACAAAGATGGTTCTGCAGACTCACATAGAAGACTGGGAATAGGGCTCGTACGAAAAGCTCCTGTGGATAGTCTTATACCGGGTGTGGTGAACTGTATCCAAAGTCTTAATATAAGAAGGCCTAGCCGAATCATAAATAAAACTGGCAAAATCTAACTTGGAGCGGATGAGGGAGCGATATAGATGTAACAAGGTAGTACGATCAGCTCCCCAATTAGTATTGCTTAGCACTCGTAGAATATTTAAAGCTTTTAAACACTTGGTTCGTAGCTGCTGGATATGGGGCTTCCACAATAACTTTTTATCAAATAACATTCCCAAAAATCGTGCAATTTCGGCAAATGGTAAGGCATGGCTTCCCATGTGCAGGTCGGGATTAAGGAATAATCCACGCCGAAGGCTAAATAGCACACATGTGGTTTTAGTGATTGAGAATTTATATCCAGTTTCAGCTGACCATCTCTCAAGGCGCTTTATGTTTAGTTGTAGTTGACGTTCAATCGAACTCAAATACGAAGCTCGGAAGTAAATGGAAAATCATCTACAAAAGTGATGATTCGACTGGCTTTTTTATATGTGAGGTAATACTGTTGATAGATATAGCAAAACATACAACACTTAAAACTGATCCTTGTGGAACTCCGTTCTCTTGATAAAAAGGTCTAGATAAAATATTTCCAATTCGAACTCTAAAAATTCTTTCAGATAAAAAGTTGAAATAAAAATTGGCAGGTGCCCTTTAAAGCCCCAGTATGTAAAGTTTTTAAAATGCCATACCTCCATGCCGTATCATAAGCCTTTTCCAAATCAAAGAAAATGGCCACTACGTGTTGTTTAGTTAAAAATACATCTCGTATATACCCTTCCAACCTGACAAGGTGATCATGAACCGATCGTCCTTGTCGAAAGCTTGATTGTTCTGGGACAACCAGCTTGCGGCTCTCCAAAATCCACATTAATCTTTTATTGATCATACGTTCGAGAAGCTTACACAGGCAGCTCGTGAGTGAAATTGGTCGATAGTTTACAAGTTGGTCTTTGTCTTCCTGGTTTCAATATAGGGATTGCTATGGCTTCCCTCCAGGAGTTAGAAAATGCTTCTTCTAGCCAGATGCGGTTTAGGGTGTTGAGAATGAATTGTTGAGATTTGGGGGATAGGCGTTTGATCATCTCGTTGTGAACGTCATCAGGACCAGGGGCAGAGTTCTTTAGGCCAGTTACTGCGGTTATGAATTCCCATTGGGTAAAGGGCTGGTTGTATGTTTCGTTGTTTGGCAAATTGAAATGTAATGGGTATGATTCTTCACGGGCTTTGTTCTTTAGGAATTGTGGGGAGTAGTGCTTGGAGCTGGAGACGTTAGCATAGTGTTTGCCAAAGGAATCGGCAATGTCTAATTGAGATGTTTTTAAAACATTATCATCAAGAATGCCGGAGGGACTAAAAAATGTATTCCTACCAGATATTTTTTTTGATTTTTGTCCCAAACTTTTGTCATGGGAGTTCGACACGTAATGGACGAGACGTATTCTTCCCAAGAACGTTTCCGAGATACACGGATTATAGATCTTGCTTTGGCCCTAAGTTTTCTAAAAGACTCCAGATTAACTTGTGTTGGAAATTTATTAAAAACTTTCAGAGCTTTACGCCGTTTTCTTATGGCTTCCTTGCACTCGGCGTTCCACCAAGGAACTGGTAAGCGTCTAGGGTGTATGGATGTTTGCGGGATTGTGGATTTGGCAGCAGAGATAATTGTGTTAGTAATATAATTTACTTCGTCTTGAATGTCATCATATTTGTTTTTACTAAACACGGCTAGTTTCTCAAATGCTGGCCAATCAGCCCTCTTGATGTCCCACTTAGGTGACCTTTGTCTTGGTTCTCCCTGGTGGGTGATCCTAACCAGGATAGGGAAGTGGTCGCTTCCACTTAAATCTGGCAGGACACCCCACTCAATATCAAGTAAGAGGGAAGGAGAGCATATAGTAAGGTCTATAGCTGAGTAGGAACCGTTGGCAGTGCTAAAATGTGTTGGGTCCTTGTTGTTAAGAAGGATTAGGTTTCGAGTCATTAAAATTTCTTCGATTAAAACTCCCCAAGGGTTAGATGAGGCGTTACCCCATAAAATATTGTGAGCATTGAAATCTCCGAGTAAAATGAATGGGCGTGGTAATTGTTGTAAAAGGTTATTGACTAGTTTTTTGGTTATCACAGCTTGGGGAGGCAGGTACAGATTGCATAGTGTGACTAGACTAGGAAGAGCAACTCTGACAGCAACTGCCTGCAGAGGTGTTGTGAGCGGCAATAATTCTGAGTATACACTATCGTGTACGATAGTAGCTACTCCTCCTTTGGCTCGATCTCCTGAGGTGTCATCGTTTCTGTAAAAAGAGTAATTTCTAAGTCTAGGATTGTCTGTACATTTAAAATGGGTTTCTTGCAGACCTAAAATGGCTGGGCTGTGTTTTGAGACTAAAAGTTTTAATTCTTCAGAACGGGTGAAGTACCCTCTTACGTTCCATTGAATTAAAACGTCCATTATAAAAACTTTTAAAACTTTTCTATTAAAATTACTTTTGTCTTGGTTTATTTAAAAATTCGTCTCCCCTAGAAGTAGAAGCTGGAGCGGACTTCAAGTCCACCTCCACCATGTCTACTTCGCTATCGGAAGAATCGGACTGAAAACCGCTTCCGTCCTCATCACTTTCTTTTTGAACTTTTTTGGATCCATTTTTCTTGTGTAGTTTATCTCTTTCACTCAGTAGTGTTGTGTTTCTATTAGGTTTTTGCGTGAATTCTTTGGATTTTGTGAAGCTTGTTGAGCGATGTCTAACACTTTATCTATTGAGATTCCTTTACTTTTATCTTTGCCTTTCTTGCCCTTTTTAGGTTCGGAAGGAGTTCGGTCTAGCTTTGATACAGTTCTTTTATCGTTATGCTCTGTTGGTGAATACGTTTTTCTTGCCTGTCCAAGAGTTGTTGTTGGCGGTCTATCGTCTCTTTGAGGCTCTATGGTTTCACGGAGCTTATTCAACACTGGATTGGTTTGGATGTTCGATTCTTTACATGTTTCTTGTATCGCCACCTTTTTAGTTTCCACCGTGCTTCCCTGTTCTTTGGACACCATTGCACTCTGAACAAATGTCGAACCTGATGGCTTGCTCTTGAGAGATTCAGCAAAAGATTTACTAAATACCGGGGCAGCAGATTCTCGGTACCTTTTCCTTGCTTCCTGAATGGACACATTTTCTTGTGCTCTGAGTTCTTGGATGCCTCTCTCCTCTACATATTTTGGACATTTGACCGATGACGCAGGGTGTGGGCCTTTGCAGTTTATGCACGAGGGCTCAAACGGACACTGCTCAGACTCATGGGCTTCTCGGGAGCATACTGCACAGAGTTGTTTGGATTTGCAGAATTTTTTAGAATGTTCAAACTTCTGGCAGCGGAAACAACGCAAAGGTTTCGGAATGTAGGGTCTCACGTTCGCTTTATGGTACCCAACATAGATGAACTTAGGAGGAACTGGGTTGTTAAAAGTAAGAATAAATATTGGTGTTGGTTTTTGCCTTTTCAGTTTCTTCATCGGATGTGGAACGTTTGCTTTGGACGTGGTATACATCAATGACGCCTTGTGAAGAGAGTTCGGCTTTGATCTCATCAGTTTTGCAGTAAATTAAGTCAAAGACTTAATTACTCCCTTTGAAGTATTAAGAGTGGCATGTTCCTCCACTATAATAGGCAAGTCTCCAATCGAGTCGCTTTTAGTAATCATTTGACTGCTTCTCTGAATCTGATTCTATCATTAGTGTGCCGTTACGGAGTTTTCTAACACACTTCACGGAGGAGGAAATTCCTTCTATCCCTTTTCGAATGTAGAAAGGCGATACTTTTTCAAAACTTTCGTTTAAGTCAGATCTTTTTACAATTAGGAATTTAAGGTGGGGCCCTGAAGTCCTAACTGTCTGTTTCGATACGTTATCATTTTCTAAATCAAAACGGCTTCTTTTAACCATGATTAATTTGGGGACAACCCACAACAAGTGCTCGGAATAGGACTCAACTAACCCATGTTGGTTCTACCACATAGGGCCTTGTAAACTCAAGGGTCCACCCCATGGTGTGACCCATGTGGTGGAGCCTTATAGACTTCCTTTTCATCAAGCGGCGTGTAGGAAAGTGCCAATTTCACGTCCGGATGCCTACAGGCGCAATCGATCTTCTAACACCGCACGAGAGACGACCTGAAGCCTAACGGACGCCCCGCGTGCGGTGGGCATACAACCGACGCAACCTGCAGACAAGCCCAATGCTGTCATAGCCATTAATTGACCAAGTCATTACCTTACTCGTACCAGGTCGTCATCAGTTAGCAGCCACTGGAGATAATGGGAAGGTGTGAGGATGTTGGCTGGGATGGGGAAGGACTGGGTGGGAACGGCGGAGTGGTTGTTGCAGAGAATGCCGGCAAGTATGGAGAAGAAAATAGTGAAAGAAGAAAATAAAGATGATGAAGGATGTGTGAATGAAAAAAGGAGTGATAAAGAGTTGCACGAGAGCTTTCTCCTGCACACACACCCCACCCGGCCAGAGCTCGCCTCTAGATTGGGGTAGTAATATACTCCCCTTTCATACTAGCTGATGTTTGCGAGGTGAACTTTTTCTCTTGAATCGACTTTTTTGATTAGCAGAGCCACGCTCTGGGCCAAATTCTACCCCGGACCCAGACGGGGTTTACTACCGATTAAGGATGTGGAAGTTGGAACTTCTAAAATCACGAGGCCATCAAACCTTCCAGCACGAAGTGGATACATTTTTCCATGGCAACGGTAGCGGAAAGCGATTTAACTGACAATGGTAAGTGGATGGAACTTCAGCTATGGGACCCTAGGATTGCACCAATAATTGCTAGGTTAAGGCAGAGGGGGTTGAAGTGAACGGCTTTTGGGAATTTATTTGCAATATTATCTTAATCACCTGCAACCTATTTAATTCTCACAAATTTTCCATGAAAATCATGAAATATTCTTTTAGAGCATAGTTTTTCCTAGTATTGAACAGCAAGCAAGTATGGATTTGCCTCACTAGGTATCTTACCTATAAATATAAAAAAATAAATAAATAAATAAAAAAATCCGTATTTAGAGTCTACTTACTCAAGTCACACAACTGTTTTCAGTGGGGGGACAGTAAACCAAAGTGACTAACCCAACCCTTCAGGCCCTGACTACCTTTATTTATTTATTTATTTTTTTATTTATTATTTATTTAAACGTCTATCCTATTCTGTTAAAAAAACTGTTTTTCAAAGGGAGGACAACTAAATAAATCAATTACATAGATGCAGAAACAACAAAAACTACATTTGCTTCAGTCCCCGCTTTTGTTCAATTTTGTAAAGGTCATGTAGAAGACCTCCATTCCTCAGAATATCGGTAACTATTAACGTTACAGAAAGTAATCGGCGTAGTTTAAAAATCTTACTATGACTAAGGATTCTAGCTTAAAGTGCAGACGTCTCTTAACCTCATTTCCATTACGCTTATGCCTCCATGCACATAGTTGTCATCTAATTCAAAATTGTCATTTTCCAGGTTCTTCAAAAATGAGCATATCCATCCTTCAACTAACGAAGGAGACAACAACCAGCACTACTACTGCTACCAGTAGGCCGACTACAATACAACACCTAGCAGTGGGGCAGCACCCTCTTTGAACGGAAGGGATGACGTCAGGGATGACGCGGGGGGACAAGGGGTGGACGGGCCTGTGCGGGTCAGAACCAGCCACAAGCATATGGGGAGGGCAGGGGGGTTTCCCCCCACGTCGTGGTCGTCTCCGTCTGTGTCATCATCCGTCTGTGTTGTCTTTGTCGTCGCCGTCGGGGAGGTAGTCAAAAGGAAGGGGTTCCCCGACGACGACCCAGAGCTCGCCATTAGTTTCAGGGAGTGAAATTCCCCTATTCACGGGCCAAACCGCGAGAAGGTGTCGAGTGTTTTCGATGAGGTTGCACTTAGTTCGAGTATTTTCTACTCTGAGAAGTTGGACAAGATCATTGGATTTGAGTTCGGAAGTCAGGGTAGAGCATCGTCCACTGCAAATCATGCTCTTGTTTTCATGGTCAGTGGATTGCGTAAAAAGTGGAAGCAACCAGTTGCTACTACTTTTGCAAAGATTGCACAAAAATAGATGTGTTACATAAACTTATACATGAAGTTATTGTTGCATTGCAGGAGACTGGTCTCCATGTACTCGCCACCATCTGTGATTTGGTAGCCGCCAAAGAAGACCTGGCGACAACGAATGTTGAACTCGAATATCTGTCAAGCTCATTAGAAATGCAAACTAGTATCGTAGCTAAGTTGTGCATGACAGCCAGGGTAAACGGAATTAAACAAACAACTTCAGCTAGGATAGATGAATTTATAACAACACATCTTCATGATGCACGTAAGACATTCAAACCTGCAGTTACGGCTTCACAAGTGAGGGATTTAAAAAGGCAAATAACCACATTCAAAATGGAAGTGCTTCATTGGAAACAAAATCACTGTGCGTCCGAAGCTGAACTTCGAGCACGCAATAATGTTCGATTGGAGCACACCCGGGTTCGTCGGTGGTTGCTCATTATTTGTATTCTTTTTGTTTATTTTTAACAAACTACACATACGGGGTAGAAATATACAAAAAGGTTAAGGATGTTGCAACACAAAAATCACACTACAAATGCAGTTTTATTATGGAAAATGAAATGTCTGGTGCTTGTGTAAAGTAGTAAATAGCCAGAAAGTGCATTTTTTTTTTATGTAACAAATTTATAATGAGAGAATAGAAAGATTGGATTGGATATTGCTTAACGTCTCATATTTATGCAATTTGGGCTAATCGAGACAAAAGGGGGGGAAACGTAAGGGATGACGCGGGGGACAAGGGGTGGCAGGCTTGTGCTAAAGAAGAAGAGACACTAAGCTATAGGTATGAACGTGTAATATACTATTACATACCGGGTGTAAGCTCAGGTGCGAGGTAACAAAATGGGAGCAACATGGCATTTAATGTATTAGTTGAAGACGTTGAAAAAACGACAATTAGTTTTCCCCGAGGATGATATGAAGTATATAACAGCTCTGAAGAAAACAGCGGCCAAGGACCGGTATGGTCGCGTGCATTACGCACCTGGGCTACACGACACTGAGACATTGGCTACGATCAATGAGAAAATAAGTGGCAGGTGCAAGAATTTAAAAAGACCATTAAGGACGACAACAAAATTGAAGAATACATGGCGGCAACTTACGCTCTGTAGCGTAGTGAGTTGTAGCCCATCTTTTTGGAAATTGAACAAGGAATCCGAATATCGAAGACCGTTTCTTATCCAATAACCTTATAAAACATATAATATAAAGATAATTAAATTAAATCGTTTTATAAAATCAAATATTGCCGTTGAGGAAATTGGAAAAATACGGCATATGGCAATTATGACAGCCTTCTGTATTTGATAAATATATTATTCTTCTGTCCAGTTGTGTAACCTAATGCGTAGGTTTGAGGGATTACTGAAGTGTTCATCGTTTCAATGAATTTCTTACAAAACCGCCATTGACAATCATTACGAGATATAAAAATAAATAAAAATAATAAAAAAAAATTATATTTATCTAGTTCTCAAAGCTTGTGTTAACGTACTGCATTCAGTAGATTTTTAGTTTCTCCTTTAAGATATCCTTGTTAACCCCCCTACGTCATTTAGTGCACTAACATTATTCCATTCAGTTACTAAAACTTATCAGGAATATAAGTTCAATTTCGGATACTTTTTACTTACGCATTTAGCATGCAACTTTGGTTGCGTGTGTACAAAATGCATGGCGTGGATGAAAATAGCCGTCTTATTTTAATATTCTAACATAATCGTCATAACACACATGTTTTGTGACACTTCTTATTTTGAAATATAATATTATAGTTAAGTCATTAATAATTATTCGTTATTTTTGTATATCACACTCTGCATGGGATGGCAAATCGGCATAAGGTACAGCAGGTACTGGTACTCGAATAAAACTTTGGTGTAAACACCAGTTTGACCTGGTATTTAAAGTTAAAAATTATTTAAAAATACCAGGATTTACTATGAGTATTAAGAGAACATTTTTATATCAAAGGGTGTTTTGTAATGAATACGAAATTATAAGATAAGTTTAGGTAGGCTCCAAAATTGTTTATTCGCTGTTTTACTTGTACAAAATATACACACATGTATAATACAAACATTACTCATTATTAGTCATTAGTCTTGTATCGTTTATTGTGGATCATTCAATCACTACCACTTATGTACTACACTCTTTACCCAACATGTTGAAAATATACTAAATGTAAGCCCTTAAATTGATTGATTGGATATTGCTTTACGTAACATAATGTTATTTTATTGCAGCATATACAACTACTTCCTCAATGATTTAAACATGAAATAAAACATATCAATCATTGTAAGTACCAAGACATTGATATACATTTGTTTTGTAACATAAAACATACAGACGATCTGAAAAGTTGGATGGCAGACTTTCAAAAAGATACAACCTCTTTCAAAATTAAAAAAAACTCCCAAAGTTACTAGTAAAAAAATTGTGTTCAAACAGTATTATGTGTGCTGGCATTCGATGAGAAGCAATCGAGTTAACAGTGATGCTGCACCAAATGTTCGCAATACCAACTGCTCATCCAAAGTAACATTCACCATTCATTCGGGACAATATAGAAACACCTTTCCAGACCAAATGCCATGCGAAATTCATTTGCAGCTAAACCATAATCATGTGACAGTGGGTGCTGATGCTCTCCGTTTTCGACCTGTTGCAGAAGACATTAACGAAAAACTCATGGATTTGTACCATAGAGGACATACGGCATCCACAAAGCTAGAGACCATCAAAAATAGACATTCAAATCAAAATCCAGAAAACTATGAGAAACTACTCGCTGACAGACATGCATGCCCAGACTATCAGTCATGTTATAGGTTATACACCAAAGAGTTCCAAAAGGAATATGGACCAATCAATGGTGATTCCTACACTTTCCTCAAGACTAAACTGGATGAATACAATGCCCAAATTTTTGGCCCTTGTGCTTTGTATGATATAAGCCGGTTGTTGTAATTTGCACCCTTCTTATGAGAAGGGCAAATAAATTGATTCAAAAAAGTGCAGAAATGGTTTTTTATTGACTCCTCAGGCACATTTTGATCGAGATGGACACAGAATTTTTTTGCTGCTTACACACGTGAAAGTGGCGGATACCTCTGGGATTTTTCATAACATCATCAGAGTCTGCAGATTCTCAAAAAAGCAATGCTTATGTTTAAGAACTTGTTGGGGGATGATGGGCTTTATGGACAGCCAAGTGGTCCGCTAATATTAATGACTGATGATTCCAGCAGCGAGAGAAACGCATTGACATCAGTTTGGCCAGATTCTATTTTACTCTGATGTCTTTTTCATATCTTACAGGCCGTTTGGCGTTGGATCCTCAAGAACACGCATAAAATAGAAAATGCTGACAGACCTATGTTGTATTTCCTATTTAAAAGGATAATTGTATCAGAAACGGAGACCTAGTGTTATAACAACTACGAAGAGTTCTTGAGGCATCCATTAGCTAAAAAGTATCCAAATTTTGTTTCTCATGTAACAAAGGACTACTGGGATCGGAAGGAAGCTTGGTCTCTGTGTTTTAGAGCAAAAATGCTTGTCTGTGGAAACAACACAAACAATTACGCAGAAGCTGCGATGCGAGTCATGAAAGAAAAGGTGTTTGAAAGAGTTAAGGCATTCAGCGTTGTGCAAATGGCTGAATTTGTTACAAATAGATTTGAAAGTTATTATGAAAGAAAGTTGCTGGATTACCCTCACAATCCAGTTTGGGACGAAGAAAACTATCCCTAAGAAATGGCAAAATTCGCCTCAATACTTGATGGATAGGATAACGAAGTCAACATAAAATGTTCAGTGTGCCTAGCCAATCAGGGCCCTCTTCGTACATTGTGAACAATGAAATCAGGTGCTGCAAGTGCCATATTGAAAGAGATGGAGCTCTGTGCAAGCACCAAATATGGGTTCAGATGAAACTTGGAACACCATCAATAATTGCAGGTCAGTAAATCATGTTAATTGGTAGGATTCACACAGCGTCACCCGCATTCTGCAAATAAAATAAAATAATCAAAACATCACATTCAATTATTAAGTAGGTACTAAAAGTAAAACAGATTAATTACGGTTTGGACCATCTAGTGAAAGGAAATAAATTTTATTTATTTATGTTGTGTGCATCGTTTGAGGAAAAACTCGATGTCGCTAAGCACTATCTTGCCATCGATAAAGCAGCAGGGCGGGGCCTCAGTGCAGAAATCATTTACTAAAGATATGAATACAAGGAAATGCCCGACTATACGTTCAGGTGGTTGTGGGTTTATTATTTTTCTTTCTTTAGCGCAGGTGGCAACCCAAGCCTTCTGTATGCAGGGCCGGTGTCCGATGGTTGGGATACTCTCGCCATATACCTGGGTGCGTAACTCGAGTAAAGAGCGTACACCTGTGCCACACAGCTGGTTGCACTGCTTGTGCTGGGGATGACGTATAGAGTGGAGAGTTCGTCTACCTCAACCGTTATGCGTAATGGAGATATTTTATGCAACACTTTGTAGAGTATTTGTTGCTAACATTGTTTGGGGAGGAATTATTTTTAGAAGTATGCCGAGTATAGTCTGTAGTGTCGAAAGTATATTACGATGACCGTTTATACGCTATGTTCTTGAGTGACAAGCTGCGACCCCAATTTCAGCCACTCGGGAAATTAAAATCCATTGCCAGGGGCTCAACCCTCAATATGGAATATCTTGAAAGAATAATGAACAGCACAAAATCTTCCACGTCGATTACGTATGCTGCTGCCGCGGACGGTACCATGTTACCCCCCCTTAGTCGTTACAAAGCGACCAATATGTACGATTTGTGGATCGAAGGCGGACCGAAAGGTGCTAGATATAATCGATCTATGTCTGGATGGTTTTGATTTGCATTGTTCTGGAGACTGGCTGACAGAAATAGCTGTGCCCTATTTGCATAGACTTCAAGGTAGGAACCTGTTGATCGGTGACAATCTAGCATCTCATTTATCGCATGACATCATCAGATTGTGCGAGGGGCTAGACATCGCTTTTGTGTTTTGCCCCTAAACTCTACATACAACTAAAACAACCTCTTGACGTGGCATTTTACGGCCAGTAAAGACTCATTGGAGAAAAGTTCTTACAAAGTGGAAGCGAGGAGCAGGGAAAAAAAGCACCATCCCCAAAAATGTATTTCCTAGGCTTTTGAAAAAACTTCAAGATGCAATGGCAGAAAATCAAATAATACCAAAAAATTACAATACCAGCTTTATTTAGTTGAGGGCCTACTAATTTGAAAATGGAACGGGGAATAGCATGACTAGCATGATGGAGAGGTTCGAACCAGCAATGGATGGCTAGGCATTGAATAAACACGTACGTCAACATATAACAATACACAGAACATATTACATATTATATCATTTGCCTGAAAACGTATTCTAGACCACCTAAAAAATCATGTCATGTTTCAAAAAATTCCGGCAGGCTTTGAATGATAATATAGTAGGATTGGTAATTTAGTCTACATTTTTTTTTACAGTATCAGTATACTATATCAGTGCCATATTAGTTATGGCATGGGGCTACGCTAGGTATAGTCTAGTTACGCTATCTATGGACCTGCTTTCGTTTTTTGTGGTTTGCAGATTAACAAACATACTACACACAAAAGTGAAGTCCCTGCAATCTGTTGCAAATGGTTGCAAACTTGTATTTGCGATGCTCACGTTGGTGTAACTGGCATGCTACTGCGTCCGAAACTAGCATGCTGAAATTACTGATAGTAGATATTAGATTTCTGCCAGTAAATAGTTCCAAAGCAGCGTCAACGCCGTGAAATTAGCACAGCAAGGTGCAAAGTGCCGTCGTGTGCCACTGCTCTGCTCGCAATGCTAAAAATGGCCGAGTTATCTCGACGCAAAAAATAAGATTTGTTTGAAATTATATAATTTAACATGTGAGTACCCAAATTATTATAATTGTTCAATTTTGCTCAATATTTATTGATAAACTGTCTGATGTGCATGTGTTCGTTGAAAGAAGGTCTTATTAGATCAGGAGGAAATCTAATGGTTCTAATAAGAGCCAGCACACCTCACAATATGCAACATAGTGTTGGAGGATAATGAAGCCACGTAACAGGAATCGTTAACATATCTGTAGAGGTGGTATTGAAATGTGTTTTGTTTAATAATCTAATAACTATAGTAATACGTGACTAGACCCGACGTTTAGTCACATTATATTTGGGATGATTGTCAAAGTTTACAAATAATAATTTCCAACAGGTACTATGGGGGAAATCCCAAGAGTCGAACATAGTACCTCTAATTCAAGACAACAAGGATGCCAAAAAAAGTTTGAAAATGATGATGGTGTTGCCGCTGCTGACAGCTGCCGACATCGAAGAGGGTTTGGCCGAAATCGAAGTCAAAATCCTCGAACATAACCTTCGGGAAGAAGAAATTTTACGGGACAGGATAATAATAGGAATCCTAGATGGTAACATGTCGGAAAGACTTCAAGAGGATCCTGATCTGACCTTGAACACAGTCATAAGCCGAGTTCGCAACAGAGAGGCACTGAAAAGTCAGCAAAAAGAGATTCGCCAGGAAGTTCGCAACAGGTGACTTGTCAAGCAAAGTAAGGTAAAGAAACCAACTGAATGGAATAATAAACCTGATAAAAATGAGGGAAAATCAAATAAAGGCAAAAACTCAAGTTTCACACGCTGCGGTAGGCAACCCTACCATACACTCGACGAATGCCCTGCTAAAGATACAGAGTGCTACAAATGTCGTAAAAGGTCATTTTGGTAAACGCTGTTACACAAAGAAAGTTGGTGAAGTCCAGACAGTTGGAAGAAATATACATCGATTCAGTGGGCCTAGACTTAAAGTCGGAAAAGCCATGGCAAGTTGATGTGATTGTTAACCACAAGTTTTTCTATTAAGTTTTTAAAAAAGACAGTGGCGCTGACGTAACCGTAATCGCAGAAAGACACCCTTTAAGAAAATTGAAGGAAACCTAAACTACAAGCACCAACCAAGAATTTTTATGGACCGGGTAGAGTACCGATGAACACTCTCGGGACAATTCAAGTGCACACTAGCAGTCGCAAGCAAGACTTCAAAAACAAAGGTATTTGTGGTGAGTGACTTGGACAATCCACTACTCGGAAGACCAGCATTAGTCGCGTTAGGGTTTCTTAAGTTACAAGAATCCAAGAGGTAACTGCAGCCAAACATGGAAGGAGAATTTCCGGAAATATTCCATGGACTCGGAAAGTTACCGGGAGTACACACAATTCGCCTAAAAGAGACGCAAAACCATTTGCAATCAACACTCCACGCAGGATACCAATTCCTCTTTTGGACAAGGTTAAACTTCAGCTTGAGAAGATGGAACAAGAGAACGTCATCCCGAAGTTTTAAGAACCGACCGAATGGTGTGCCGGCATGGTCGTCGTGGCAAAACCTACTGGAGTGAGGATCTGTGTCGACTTGACCCAGTTAAACAAAAGCATCTTGCGAGAACGTACATCATGACTGCAGTTGATACAGCGCTGGCGGAGATCCAGGGAGACGCAAGGTATTTACAAAAATTGATGCTAATAGTAGTTTTTGGCAAATTCTTTTAGATCCGGGGTCGGCAAAACTTACAAAAATTCCTGACACCCTGGGGGCGCTATTGCTTCAATCGATTGCCCTTTGGCATTTCAAGTGCTCCAGAAGTCTTCCAGAGCAAGATGTCCCAGATTCTGGAAGGTCTTGAAAGGGGTTTTTATGTGTAACAGACGACCCTACTCGTCTACGGTTTAAAGGGTAAAAAGGGAAAAACGACATGCGCCTACTAAGGTTCTTTAGAGAATGCATGAACGAGGTGTTACTTTGAACTCCCAAAATGTCTCTTCTCTGTGCCCTTTGCTAAGTTCTTTTGATTGGATTGGATATTGCTTTTACGGGCTCATATTTATGCAACCCTTTGGGTAAACGAGACGAAGGAGGGACGTAAGGGGTGACCGGGGGACAAGGGGTGGACAGGCCTGTGCTGGTCAGAACAGCCACAAGCACATGCTCATAGTCCCGGGGAAGAAGGTATCAGTGTTGACCCCGAGAAAATAAAAGCGATAACTGAGAGCCAGCTCCAAAAGACTTTGCGGAGGTAAGGAGCTTTTAGGTCTAGCAAAACCAAGTCCTAAAGTTCCTGCTGACTTAGCGGAAATGACAAAACCAATACGGGACCTACTCGTAAAAGACCCCGTTTATTTGGGGGCCAGCCAAACTTCAGCATTTGAACTAATCAAACCAAAGCTTGTTTCAGCACCCACTCTTGTTTTCTATGACGTCAACAAGAATACTCGACTCACAACAGACGCATCCTCGTATGGCCTAGGGGCCATCCTGGAACAGGAAGTCTCAAAGGACATTTGGAGGCCGGTCGCGTACGCGTCGAGGTCGCTGAGTGATGCGGAGACGAGGTATGCCATCCACGAGAAAGAGGCCTTGGCAATCACGTGGGCATGCTACAGGTTCGACCATACTTGCTCGGTAAGTCATTCCATATTCAGACGGACCATCTTCCTCTGATACCTTTTTTCTGGGAAGAAAACCATTAGACGAGCTATCTCCTCGTTTATTAAGGCTCCGAATGAAACTTTATGCGGGATGATTCACCATATCACATGTTCCTGGGAAACTACTTTACAGTGTGGGGCGCTTTGTCAAAAGCTCCAGTGGGAGAAAAACCTACAAACCAAGATATTGCCATGGAAGAAGAGGTAAGAGCATACGTGGAACAGGTGTTGTCTGATATTCCAGTCTCTGTGCAGCGTTTAACTGCAATCAGAGAGGACAACAACGGGACCCGGGATTGAAAAAGTATCACAATACACCACAAGCTACTGGCCTAACAAAAACATGGTTAATCCCGAACTACTTCCATACTATAAAGAACGGAGTAACCTTCTATACCAGAGGGGACGCTGCTTGGTTGTCCCGAAAACTATGTATCAAGACATGCTGAGGAAATACATATAGGGCACCTGGGAATTAACAAGTGCAAGGAGTGAGCAAGAGCATCACTCTGGTGGCCGCGCATTTCACAACATGTTCAAGATGTGGTAGAAAATTGCCATGAATGTGTGGAACACCGACAGAACCACCCAGAACCCCTTTAAAGTCCTCCCTTTTTTCCTGAAAGACCCTGGCAAAGATAGCAATGGACCTGTGCCAGGTTAAAAACCACCATTATCCCCATCATTGTGGACTATTTTTCCAGATACCCCGGAATCAATCCTTTATCCAGTACTACATCCAGTGCAGTCGTCAAAGAACTAAAGGTAAATATTTGGACGGTTGGTATTCTAGAAGAGGTTGTGTCAGACAACGGTACCAGTTCAAAACAGTCCAGTTTCAAAAAGTTTTCACGAGCATATGAGTTCAACACAACCCCTAGCAGTCCCGGATTCCCGCAAAGCAATGGAATGGCCGAGCGCACGGTGAAGACGGTGAAATCCATACTCAAGAAGTCAAAAGACCCCACAATGGGACTATTGTCTTATCGTACTACTTCCTTGGGGAACGGGTACAGTCCGGCAGATCTACTAAAGGGAAAAAGACTACGAACAACCCTACCGGTGTTTCCTGAGACACTACGTCCAAAAACAATTGATTGGAGTCACTACGGAACAAGGAAAGAAGCCTTAAAGAAGAAACCCGAAAAGAAATTTCGATCAACGTCACCGTACGTCATCCCTAAAGTCCATCGAGATAGGTACGCCAGTCTGGCTGACAGACACGGGCCGCTACGGGACCGTATCGGGCAGATGCGAAGAACCTAGATCGTACAAAATCTCTACTCCTCAAGGGAATTTGCGAAGAAACCGCAGACACCCAATTCCGTCCGGGAACTGCCAAAAGAAATTGGAAAACCTGGCGGAGGAAGAAGAAACATCCAGAACGCTGAACACTTACACCAAGACGGTCGAAACCCAACACCAACCGAGCGGAGAAGAAGAATCGACCCGTCGTTTGAAACCCGATCCGATCAACAATCAAAAGTATATAACAAAGAAGGCAGACGAGTAGTTGCCGCCTAGTAGACTAAACCTATAGACAATCTCTAGATTAATCATGACTATGATAATACAACTTAATGATTGTTTTCTTTAGTATGTAGGTTTGAATATAATTAAAAATAAGTTACTCTTTGATTAGATAATTACTCATGTTTAAAAGATGATTCACACTTCAACATAATTATATTAAGTTAATCTTTAATTATGCCCGTAAGGGGATGTGTGGTGTTTGCTGAACAGTTGTAGGAACTGTAGGAAGAAGAAGAAGACTTCTACCAAGGTGCGTAAGTAAGTCTACACCTGGCTCCTGACAATAATATATGATTGGTATGGATAAACATTGTATGTAACCTAAAGAAGATAATAAACAGGTATATGTAACATCTTTATTCATTTACCAAGACATTACAAGAAGAACTGGCTGGATTGGATAAGTCATTTGCTGCACCCAAAGAATCGGCTCCCTTGGATAAGTATTTTGCTGCACCCGAAGAACAGGCTTTATTGGATAAGTATTTTGCCGCACCCGAAGAATCAACTCCCTTGGATAAGTCAATTGCTGCTACCACATTTTGCCCTAGTAATAAGCTTAGGCTTTAACCTACCGGTACCGATACACCTGATTATTGTTCCTTTAGTAATTTAGTACAAACTTGTCATTGTATATAATATTAATAAGAACAAAACAACAATCAATGCCTGTGCTGGTCAGAACCAGCCACAAGCGTATGGGGAGGGCAGGGGTTCCCCCACGTCGTGTTCGTCTGCATCTGTGTCATTATCCGTCCGTGTTGTCATTGTCGTCGCCGTCGGGGAGGTAGTCAAAGGGAAGGGGAAAGTTCCCCTAAGATGCACGTGTGTCAGTGGGGTAACGTGACAAGTCGGCACGAATCCGAGGGTCTTCCTTGCTGACTACCAATAGTGTTACCGCCCCGAGACTTGTCCCGAACGACAAATGTGATAGTGTTGATAAATATGCTCGGTGGTGAACAAAACACAAAGTGTAAACTAAGGTTACACGGTCCCGAAGAGGACCCCTATTTTAAAAAATTGCATAAAAAAGCCCAGACCGTCTCCAACGAAATGGAAACGGCCCGGGCCAGATGGTACACGAAAACCCCGCATCTGTACGGGGATTCGATAAATTTACTCGATTGTGAGTAAAGGACCAAGTCCGGATTACGGTCGCAAAAATTGCACAAACTTTGGTGGAGACCCCACGTCTCACTCGCCCGAAAGCCTGAGTCTGCACGGCTAAAACGTGTTTCCGTGTAACCTCTCACTTTTTGCCGTGTAACGTGAAACAAAAAAATTTTGGTCAAGAAAGCCGAGCGTTACACGTACTTTAAAACTTTTTCGAACGCGTCACTCAGCGGCTGCACGGTCATTGGTAATGTGCCCAAAAATGCGACATTTTCGAAGATACCAGGCGCATTTTTCAAATTTTTAAAATAATTCTAACCAACTTGTCACAATATTTTTGAGGACACTTTCAGATCCGACCATAACTAGAGCCTTTAAGTCACATTTAATAAAGCTAATACTTTGTAGCACTGGTACGCCACCGGATGCATCTCAGAGGCTACAATGGAGTCCTCACGCTCCCATTTTTTCAATGTAATCACTCCTGAGGGTCTCATCACCTTTAGGAGCAAAGCGTATGGGGGTCGCGCATCTGATGAGAAAATATTTTTACAATCCGGTTTGATGGATAAACTACACATCACATCACATCACTTAGGAATTCGTCTTGGGAATAAAAAATAAGTTATGTGACTGAGTTTAAATTTGTATAAAGACAGCCAAGCCTAACATGCTGAATAGTACTAAGAATTGAAATTAAGTATTCCCCGCATTCGCTCGTCTAACAATGACTTTCGAGTTTTCCTAATTTAAATAAACATATTTACGTGAGACCATGCATTTAACAAAAAGTAAAGAAATAAAGTTATGAAGACAGTTTTTAGAAGACAAAAGCTATTATTCTTAGTCCTACCAACTCATAGACCTACATATTTTTAAAAACATGTTAGGGCTTATGCTTAAAATTTGTGACATCAGCAAATGTGCATACTGTCTGTACTTTTTGTATCATTAGGCCCACTTTGATTTGTTTCTTGAGGGGCATTTAATTACATATTGTTTTGGTATGCTAAATGTTAAGCGCAGTAAGCACTTCAATCTCAGGCCTAATAACGTATTATTTTTTCCATATGGATGATATAATTAAATTGACCTTTGGCAGTGTACCTGGATTTGAGGTTGATAGCATCAGAGAAAAATTGGATGAGATTGGCGTCCTAGAGATGAGTGAACTAAAGCATGTGGACTTTGCCGTGCACATGCACCCTCTATTTAAAATCATTCAAGCCATACAGTTGAAGGAAGCAGTGGCGGCTTTGTTTACAGAAGCCCCTGTTAGAACCCCTGTATCAACTGTTCAGACACCCCAGTCCTCTTCCTCACTGGCACCTACATCATTAACCACCCCAACGTCAGCTCTCTCAAACTATATGATTCCATTCCATAAACTCAGCCCCACTCTCATGGAGAAAAATAAGGTAGCACTACCCGCAGAGATAAATGACGCAGTAAGAATAATAACATATGAGATATATTATATCAAAACCCATCCTGGGAAGATCTTTTTAAGACTGCTGGGGAGTCACGCGTTTTGCATGTTTCTCTCCAGAGATCGTGCTCCGACTCGTCTCGGCATGTGGTCACGTGGTCTGTGACTCTCATAACAAGGATCACTAACCAGCCAGCTCACTGGCCGAGCGAAACAGGAGATAAGAGGGGGCAGGGGGTGAAGCTATGGAAATTAAGAGTCAATATAATTCAATTCATTTTGCAACAAGATTAAAGTAATCTTATCAAACCTAACAAAAGTTAAAATTTGGATTCTTTATTTAACATTGATTGATTGGATATTGCTTAACGTCTCATATTATGCAACTTGGCTAATCGAGACGAAGGGAGGGACGTAAGAGATGACGCGGGGGATCAAGGGTGGAGCCACAAGCGTATGGGAAGGGCAGGGGTTCCCCCACGTCGTGGTCATCTCCGTCTGTGTCATCATCCATCCGTGTTTTCATTGTCGTCGCCGTCGGGGAGGTAGTCAAAGGGAAGGGAAAAGTTCCCCGACGACGACCCAGAGCTCGCCATTAGTTTCAGGGAGAAAAACTCTCCTCATCACGGGCCAAACCACGAGAAGATTGCGAGTTGGAATTTGATGGGCCCTTTATTTAGAAGAGTTTTATTATTTAAAACAAAGGTGAAAATACTCGTTTTTCTGTAAGTCATTTTGTAGCATCTGCTAAATATGAAGGCTGTGAGTTGCATTCTGGGTTTGTGTTTTGAAATTTGGTGATTGGTTGAAATTTCAAATAACAAACAAAGCTTGGTTACTGATTGGCTGATACAGTTTTTAAAATGACAACTTAGGAGGAGGCAATTTTTAAGCGGCCATTAGTGCAGTAAGTTATTAGGAAGTTGGTGAGGGATCACAATTGTGGATCACCACCATGTTTTCTTTCCAAGGGGAGGAACGTAAGGGGCGACGCGTCGGGACAAGGGGTGGACAGGCTTGTGCTGGTCAGAACCAGCCACAAGCGTATGAGGAGGGTAGGGGTTCCCCCACGTCATGGTTGTCTCCGTCTTGTGTCATCATCCGTATGTGTTGTCATTGTCGTTGCCGTCGGGGAAGTAGCAAAGGGAAGGGGTTCCCCGACGACAACCCAGAACTCGCCATTAGTTTCAGGGAGTGAAACTCCCCTATTTACGGGCCAAACCGCGAGAAGGTTGCGAATTGGACTTTGAGACAACATAATATATTTTGGGTAAAATTAAAAAAAAATATATATTTTGGGAAAAATTTAAAAAATATAAATGTGGACATATATTTTTATTTTTACATTTATTTTTCAAGTGGCGTGATAGTTTATTGATATGTGGCTGAAAAGAGGTTGATGGAAAAGGCTTAAAAAATAATTTTATTCCTATTTTTAGTTAGGTACCTAAAGGTTAAGTAATGTGTAATTTTGTATGCTTTTAAATTAAAAATGTGCTGCGTTATCTAGTTTTATCTATTTATCTCAGAATGTGGTCTTTGTCTCTTGGTCAGTCATTGACTTGGCCCATTATTTCATTTTAGATTAATTGTAAATTTGAATTTCCAATTGTTACATGAAACGCAAATGAACGGCAGTTATACAGTCGTCAATCTGATTTGGGGAAATTATATGTTTGGCTTCTTTGTGATCATATTAGAGTAACCTGACCATTTTTTTATGTTTTTTCACGATTGGCGAGCTCGATTGTGAGATGTACTGGAGCTTATAATCCCCATTAGCTACGCCGCATTGTTTATAAATGAATTAACCATTGTGTTACGGATTACACACTTAAATTCACTGCAGGGCGCTTGGTGGTCAGTGATTGAAGTATAAGCCTAAACAATTGTCCTTTATCTGGGACGATTTGTCACCTAAAAGAATGTCGAGATTATTATTTTACATTGCTTAACGTCTCATATTTATGCAACTTGGCTAATCGAGACGAAGGGAGGGACGTAAGGGATGACGCGGGGGAACAAGGGGTGGACAAAGCCTGTGCTGGTCAGAACCAGCCACAAGCGTATGGGGAGGGCAGGGGTTCCCCCACGTCGTGGTCGTCTCCGTCTGTGTCATCATCCGTCCGTGTTGTCTTTGTCGTCGCCGTCGGGGAGGTAGTCAAAGGGAAAGGGAAAGTTCCCCGACGACGACCCAGAGCTCGCCATTAGTTTCAGGGAGAAATACTCCCCAAATAACGGGCCAAACCACGGGAAGGTTGCGAGTTGGAATTTGATGATGACATTGGAATTAGAGTATTACGGACTAATTGTAACCTTGTGCAAATAAATGAGGCTATATAATCAGACATCAAAACTTCTAGACAGAACAAGGCCATACAGGTTAAAAGATAGTCTAGGCAAGGCCTACTTCCCAGCCTGGTAGACTATAATAGAACTAAATCCAAACTTTCTTTCAAATGAAGGACTATTAAACAAAGAGGGCGACAAATGGATTGGAGACAAGGTCTCTATCGTTCTCAGCCACAAAACTGTTCAACAACCTGATTCAGGCTGAAGCACGCTGAGTGTTTCCAAGCCAAGGGAGCTTTCAAAACACGATCTACGAGGGGAGGGACGCCAACGACCCATCAGGAAAGATCAGAGCCCAAAAAATTTGGCTTTTAAATCGTTCATCATCAATTCATCATCCATTGTCGATTTCTTTGTCTGCAGGGTCAGCTTTGGTTTTACAAGCAAATTTCACCAATTATTTTCACCCTTTTCCAGCTCTCTCATGTTGCCTCTAACTCTCCTGCTCCTCTTACAAAGGTCAAGTATGGTTAAATTGGATTTAGAGTTTATTTGTGAGAATTTTTGTGATTTAATACAAAAGTAACTTGCCAATTTTTGTTATCCTTTAAAAAAAATTAATTTGCAACAGAAAGTAATTTCAATGTTTGCCTAAAGGGGTATTCACCCGCTAACTCAAAAAAAATAGCTCATTCAGGCTAACTAGTTATGTCGCGCCTTACCACTCCCGAGCAGCGACTACCTGTTCTATGCCTGTTGTATTGTGTCTAGCAATCAATAAAGTATGATTTTATTGTATATATATATATATATATATATATATATACGTGTATATTACGTGTGACCATTTCTTTACTAATATGATGGATAAAGTGAGAAACATTATAACTGGCGACCAACGTGTTTTTGTTTATTTTACCCGAACTTGTTTGTATAGTGGGTACTTTAACCAGTACCCCATCCACCGCAGGCCTATGCTCCGACCCCTAGGAACACAACTTCCAAAGCCCTAACCAGTAGTCTAACTCACCTCAAGGATGGTCTATAATATCATCCTTTGATGCTAGTTATTTTATGATAGTGTTTGTTTCCTGGTTCCGGTGCCAGGGGGAACAACACAAGGAGAAGGCTCTGGTAAATTATTATATTCTGGGTCCCATGACCGAAACACCAGCTGCCTGTGACTGGCCACACGAGGACGGCTCGGAGACCATGACCTTGAAAACTTCCGACATTTTGTTCCCGACCTTGGGCCTCTCTGGACGGTACTCCCCACCTCTTCGGAATTGTAGTCTGCTGCTTCACAGACGAACTGGTTTATATGTAATAGATAGCACATACACAACATTCTATGTACAGTCAAATCTCACTTATACGAAAAGAAAAAGAAAGCATCATGATGATTGACGAAATGGAAATATCAAAAGGACTAGAGCTAATGCCAGGCATGCTTAAATACATTGGCAAATAGGCAACAACAGTAAAATGACAGAAGAAGCATCTCAGTTACTTGTGGTAGTGGTGATGACAAGGGGGCTTAGCAGCAATCGGAAGCAGGTAATTGGGCACCACTTGCTCAACAAGAAACACGACGACGATGCTTTAGCCAGTGTTGTTAAAGAAGCAGTTGCTGCCATTCATGATGCAGGCTACAATGTCCGAGGCTGAGAGAAAGAAAGAGTTCGATATAGTTCATCCAGTCAACGAGGACCAGAAACTGTACATGTTTGCTGATGCTCTGCACCTATTAAAGAACTTGAAACAAGCTCTGCTCACTCATCACATACTATTCCTGAAGACACTCTTAAATCGGAAAACTGACCAACAACAAAGTAGACGATAAGTATCTAAAGGAGCTTGTCCAAATCCAAAAGAATAAAAATTTGAATTTGTCCCCAAAACTGATTGGTATTTGGACCCAAGCCAATTTTAAAAAATAAGGTGTTATATATATATATATATATATATATTGTTATATATATATATATATATATATATATAATATATAATATATAATATATATATAATAACTCCTAACACAAGAACTGATGGACGTAAGTCCAAATCAGAAGTTAAAAAACTTCTGACTTTAGTGGGAATCGAACCCTGGACCTTCTGCATTGGAAGCAGGTAGGCTAACCACAAGACCAACGAGTTTTAAACATCATACAAGCATTGCAATGTTTGAAATATATTTAATTTCGCGCGCTGTTTTAGGTTAAGGTTGGCACGAAGCACGGCAGGTTTTTGTCAGCTGCTCACTCAGCTGTTTACATTCTGTCATCGGCCTAGGCCTTGTTTCGAAATGTTCGGTGCTCCGGTTGGGTTTATATTAATTGACGAAGAGGAGATGCCTAGGCCTTAAGAGAGGCCTAGAAGAGTGTTCAGAGATCGGCTTGATCCTTTAAATCATTCGGACAACTAGTTGCTGCGTAACTATAGATTTCCCAGGCATGTGATTCTTGAGTTGTGCGAGGACCTGGAACCTGTGCTGGGAAAGCCGACCGCCAGATCTCATGCTCTTCCTGTGCATACACAGGTATTGATTGGTCTACGTTTTATGGCATCAGCAAGTTTCCAAAATGTGCTTGGAAACGTTGCTGGTGTCAGCCAATCTACCTGCAGTCGGGTTTTGAAACCCTTCTGTAAAACTGTGGTTGCTCGGGCTCGGAACAACATCCGTTTCCCTCTAGGTGATGACGGCCTTATTGCGAGAATTAAAGCTGATAAGTCAAAGAGTAAACATTAAATGGGTCATAGGTCAACATTGGTACTAGACTGTGCTAGGCCTAGCCTAGGCCTAGTAGCCCCCAGGTCTAGGCTTGATGGGCTAAGTCTAGGCCTAGGACTAGCTAACCTATATCTAGGATATTTCATAGCCCCACACATGCAATGAAAAATATTGTACGGTTTTCAAAAAGGTGGTGAATGCCAACCACAAATGCTACATGCGCAAGGTAAAGCCAAAGAAGATATTAATAATAAAAAACTAAAATAATAACAGATATTTTATTTGACTTCTTTGGCATTGAAACTACTCAATGAACGCCAGTGGACGGGAAACCAAATGTTTTCGAGCATATTCCAAATTAACTTGTAGCGCAGCAGGCCTGCATGCAGTGTTTAAGGAAGCCTATTGAAGAAAAATGTACTGTGTGCTCACCCAGGGTGCGAATTGACGGCTTGGCAGAGGGGGGGATGGTCAAGTATAGTATCTGTGTAAGGGGTCTGGGGCGGAGCCTCAGCAGCCGGAGGCAAAATTTTTTTTTGGGGGGGGGGGATTTTTGCCCTCGAGATTGCTTTAGAAGCGATCTTAGGAACATTTTTGGGGTATTAATGCTCTCGAGATGGCATTAGAAGCCATCCGAGGTATATTTTTGAAAGGAATATGTGTAAATTGATGCATAATTTATTAACATTACGAGATAAAGTCATGTTTGTCAAAGAATTGATGTTAGAGAGGAGCCCAATCTCACTTTGATTTTAAGATAGAAATATTGTATTATCTGAAAATATGACGAAAACGGGACAAATTAGTGTCGTAAAAGATGATATAATCGAAATGTAATATATATTTTGGTAAAATAAAATCCGTTTACCTACGTGGCATTATCCACTAGAAAGGAATTTAAGATCATAAGAACATGGAGTAGAAACGTGGAGAAAGACTGATGGCGTTAATAAATAAATACAAATAATCATCCTATTACTATAAAATGAATTCCTATTTTATGAGTGGGAAACCAGCTAATAATAGGAGAACTTGACCAGTTACAAACGTGAGGTAATATGACAGGGACTGGCAGGAAAGGATATTTTGTAGAACTCAGTCACAGCATTTGCCTTTTGATGAGGGAAATCCTGGAAAGGTTTGTCAGTGACGTCGGCGGGAATAGAACCTGCGACCTCCCGAAGTATAGTATCGCGTGTAACACATTATTTCGGTTATTCTTATGTTCATACCAACGCCACTGCACATTGGTTAGTTAGTATTAGTTTTCGGGCGCATTAAAAGCAAAGATTAGTCGCGCCCCCAAGACCATATATACTTCTTTCCAAGGTAGGAACGTTAGTTCGCGAGTTCGCGAGACCAAAAGAGAACAACCAATCACCGCTCGGCTCTGCCAAGGTCAACACGAGCGAGGCCAACACCCCTCCGGGCCAACCAACCAACAGCAACGCGTGCACGCATTGGCACCAGGGTGGGTATAGCGACAGCCTCGCACCAGACCAGCAGTCGCCACTCGCCAGTCGGAGAGATTGTTTCTAGGTGCCGTGCACGTGTGTATCACTTGGTCTGCCTGCTTTATTTATATACGGACACGCTGGTACTATTAAATTAGCCATATCAACTGCAAGAGTTCCTAACTATGGCCCTTTGTACGAGTACTACGATCACTATAGATCAGCAAGCGGCTGAGCGACTTGCGAGGGAAATGTTCTTGCTCAATATTTTTTTTGAGAAAGTTGTCGGAATACTTCTGTGCCGAAAGTAAGCACCAGTGGTACCTAGAACTTGAGAAACTAGATTTTATGCAAATTTATGACATTATTTGATTCGACTTTTTTTATTAACTAATAGATCATTGCGTCATCATCATCATCACGTTTGATCATGGCGTCGGTAGGGAGTAGTCACTTAGTTCTAGTGCAAATTGAAAAACTGATCCAAAACCAAGAGTGCAAAAAGTTACAAAAAACGTGTTGAAGATCGACCATATGAAAGCAAAATTTTATAAAAAAACTTTTAAAAAGTTAGTACAATCTATACGACATCACATTTTATGGATAATATTTATTAGAAATTTTGCAGGAATTTACATTTCAAACCCTAACAAACATCTGTTTTTCTCCACTTTTGTTATTATTGACTTAAGCTGATTGGCTTTTGAGGGGCCCACTTATTGTTTTAGTTTCTGAATGTTGAAAGAAGTGGAAGAGCCTGCGCTGCAGGTATCGCAAGGAGCGCAAGAAACCAGCCAGTGGCTCGGTTGGAGGAAAAAAGGCTGGATGGAACTTGGCCGCCACCTCAACAAGTTTTGAAAGATTCGTCACAGCTGCCCCGTGCAACCTAAAAGAACTGGACAAGTTTCCCATTTGCAGACGCTATTTCTCCGATACAATACGGTCATTTCAGTCAGTACGGGCGTTGAGATGATCCATAGAACTGACGTCAACATTACAAAGTTAGAGTGTATTGTCCGTGTTCAGGAGCACATGGGTTTGCGGCTTCTTTGCTTTCCCAAAGAAATGAAAGGCAAGAAGTTAGAAGATGGTAAGCTAATAAGTGGGGGGGACAGTGTCTCTGATACGGAGACTGTCAAGTTAAAGTTGATAGTGAGCAACACTAATGATTTGGCAGCAATGAAAAGTGCAGTGTGGGCAATATTCTTCCACAAGCTATCGACGGAAGGGGTTTCCCGGAGCAGTCTTTGCCCTACTGGTGAAAGTCATGGTGTGGATACCAGAAGTCAAAAGTGACAGGTGAGCAAGCCCGTATTACCCATTAGGCTAACTAGGCTCCAGCCTAGGGGCGCAAGAGAGAGAGAGGGAGTAGAAAAACCTTTTTTTGGTAAATAGGAATTTGGGTCTTCGACAAAGCGTATTTGCTATAGAAAGAGTCACTCTCAACAAATTTACGAAATTTATGACAGGAATAAAACCTCACCCATCGACGCCCCCCCCCCCCCCATAATCAGCATACTGACCTGCAGCCAAACAACCTGCAGGAGATTTACTATATGGTAACGAAGCCCCTAATACATTTACCGCCTATTTCGAATAACATAATTGATTTTTACTGTCTAACTGAAGGATCAAAAGGCGGAAGAATTTGAAGCTTTGTGTTGGCAGGCGGTTGCATCAATTCCACAAGGTGTACAACAAGAGATAACAAACAAGCTTCTCTGACAAGCAGGGCAGAATAAAGAGCTAACAAAACCTTTCAGTCTGGACAGAACAGACAATCTCCTAAATAAACAAGCTTAAACAGAACGATGCGAGGACACAACAGCCAAGACTTGCTCAAACAGCACATCTAGCAGTAACAGAAGCCATAGCTACTTGTACTGTGGAGGCACAACAAGAACAGACCGAAGAACGGACACAAAACACGTCCGCCTGCAACAAGAACAACCGACCGACTGCGAGGCGAGAGGCAGCCAGGCTCTCTTTCTCTGCTGAGTACAGGTGGCAGTCAAAAGGTGCGGGGCGGCGAGGTCATATCGATGCTGCACATAAAGCGCATACGAAGCTTTTAAAATTGCATTGATGACAGTAGCACATGAGCTTCAAGGTGTGAAATTAATTAATTGCAGAAGTTTTTCTATATGTGCAGTGAGGTTTATCGTGAAAATACTATATTGTCGCAGAAATTGACTTATCAATGGATTTTACTGTCATTATGTAACTAACTGAAATAAATACGGTACAAAGCGCGCCACATATAACATTTGAAGTAGATACGGTGGCTTCAATCGATTGACAATTGCAGCAATTAATATCGTACTCTAAATTTATCGAGCAAAAAAATTCGTCGGATCTTAGCATTCTTTTCATCGAGAGACGCTATTCAACTTGTTCCATCAAAGCAAATATGAAACGCCGCTCAAAACAAAGCATTTTTGATAGGAGAATGAGATTAGGCGAGGGCACGTACTGCTGACTGTCACATTTTTGTACCAGTTACGTGGGTGGACTTTAACGTTCGCAAGTGCGCTCTACTCAGTCGTTTATATTATTCAGAACTCAGTAGTTTTGTTGTGCAGAGTTTGTGAACCACAGAGAAAAGTGAGGAAGGTATCTTCTAATTTCGTTCGAGACTGCGACAGAATTCAATTCAGTAGCGCAATTTGCTAATCATAGGGGTACCAAAGCAGTCAGTGAAAGAAGATATCAAAGAGTGGGAAGATGCAATTGCGAAACAAAACGAAATCACACAAGTAGGAATTGTGCATCAAAAAACAACTATTTTGGAAATGCTGTGAATCTAGAACGAGAAATCTAGAACGAGAAAAAAACAGTATACCGGTTATTTAGCAACTTGTATACCGGTTTGTCGGCTTAACTTAATGGCTTGCGGGAGTTCGAAGAGGTAGAAAGGCAACGTAATATTAGCATGATGATAAGGGACAAACCCCCCAAGCCAAATAACTTCAACGTTAAAATCGGGGGAACAGATATCCAACCATCATGGACCAATTATAAAAACACCAATAGCCAAGAGACAAGACAATGCGGTCAAGAATCAAGACAATGTGGTCAAGAATCGAGAAAACGAGAAGCGACGAGCAAGCACTTGCCGTCCAAGAGAAGTTAAATGCTACAATTGTAATTTATAAGGGTATAGATTGTCCAAAACCAAGGAGGAAATGTTTTATCTGCGGGTCACCGGAACACCGGCAGCGAGATTGCACTCCAATGAAGACAGAACAACCCGTTCCACCCAAAGATAATGTAATGATTGTAAAAAGTAATGTAAAAAGTGTATCAACTCCTGAAAAATCTTGAGGTGGCTACTGTAAATAACATTGAATTTCAATACATGCTGGATCCAGGGAGTGTGGTATGTACCATACAGGCTACTACATTGGCAATAAAATGTGGCCTACAAATTCGCACTACGCAAGACATTCTTTATGGGTTTGGAGACATAAACAGGATTGCTACAGATGTACTTGGCAAGGCCTACGCTGACATCAGCATCGACACGGTGATAGGGACTGGTGTACCAATACTGGTGGTACTAGACCAGGCACAGTCGGTGCAACTGCTAGTTGGCCGCACGTGGACGGAACTCCCACATACCGTCTACGTCAAGAAAGGAGATCATCTGTGGTTGGGTAACCAAGACGACGCACCATTTGCTGGACTTGATCTCGAGCCATCACCTTCCCGAATTTGATAAACCCCTCGGTAAACACGTTGGTCTTGATAACTAAAAGTAGGTGGAGGTCAAAGGTCACGCGTGGTGCACTCCACCAATTTGCTATTATCTTCGTTACTACTCCTGTTACATAAATCTAGTTTTCACGGCTATTTTAAACAGTACTTCGTTATCACATTAACAGTGCATATGTAACAATTTAGAATTCTTCAGTAGTTGGTATTTGGAACATTCCTTTAGTTTCAAATTGCACTGTTGTTTACATTTTTACATTGTTACCTACAGTAAAACGGCTGGGTCACTAATTACATTTAACCATTATTACAGTTTAATATGGGCTGATTCTGGTATAAGGTAAATTTAGAATTATCAACATTATTACACTATTGTGGTATTATAAGTATTGTAATCACAAGATTTAAATATTTCTTAACTGTTTATATAGGATTGTTTGCGCCATGGAGACGAAAACTATATTAGGAACCGAGGCTCTCAAAGATACGAAATTATGAGACAGATGAAATCTGAACTATGTATACTCTGCCAAAAAAAATAGGGTAGAAAAGAACAGCTGAGAACTGGTTCCGAATAAGGCATTAAAACCCTTTGGACAAGAACAGATGAACGTTACAAATTGAATTCCGGGAATAGAACGTAATAACAAGCTTGAGAAAAAATCAATCAAATTTGAGAATGTTAACGGCTGCAATGCCATTTCATAGCACAAGAAGAACTATTCAACTTTCACAAATATTCGACACATCAAGCGCCTGCATGTCAAATTTGACAAACTAGGGAGGTAGCAAAAATGACGTATGCATAAAGAAAGTAAAAACCACTAGGTTTTCCTCTACCGTTCTAAATAATAACAGTATTTGGAAGGGTTGCATGTTTTGTCGAAAGGAAGAGACACGGAATCTATCACTTAGAAAATTATAGAAACCATGAACACATCTAACCTCGTACTTCGCAATTATAGATGGTATTATCGCACACGTCTTTCTGGTATCACTGATCTCATAGCACAAGAAGGTGAATGGGTCCATTAGTTTCAGGGAGTAAAACTACCCTAATCACGGGCCAAACCACGAGAAGGTTGCGAGTTGGACTAAATGGCCCACTTCAAATGATAATCCTGGCTAATCCTGGCTCAATGCTATCCTGGATGGCGAAAATCAGAATGATCTCGTTGATGGCAAACCTGATGCCATTAAGGAAACAGAATAAACAACACTTATAAGAAATGTGGCCTTGTTTTATCTAACTTAAGTATCCAAAAATCACGTTCCTGAAAGAACAACCCAAACTATTCAAGAACATATATCATATATAATAAATGATACGTTGGTAATTCTTGCCAGAGATTTGACTACAAGATTATCGTCTCATTTAGAGAATAATTTTGATTGGATATAGCATAACGTCTCATATTTATGAAACTTGGCTAATAATGTTCTAAGAATAATGTTCTAGAAAGTATCTTGCGGGATGTCTTCTTAGAAACGAATTCTGCCCTTTTAAATGCACCACTGAGTCCTTTGCGCAGTATACACTCCAGAAGGAAGGACTATCAGCAAAACTTCAGATATGTGCTTTGTGCAACCTATACAGATGTGTCTTGAATTAAATGCAGCAAACAAATCATGTCACATGCATTATGTGGAAATTTTAAAGTCTCTGCATGCACTTTTATCAGATAAATCAGTTCACAAACAGAGCATCATGATTGTCCTCCTCTGTCTGACAAAAATTATCAATTCACAGCCATTCACGATGGTGAAATTATCAAAACACACAGATTGTTTGGTATGAACAATTTTTTGGATATAGCGTAACGTCTCATATTTATGCAACTTGGCTAATCGAGACGAAGGGAGGGACGTAAGGTATGACGCGGGGAGACAAGGGGTGGACAGGCCTGTGCTGGTCAGAACCAGCCACAAGCGTATGGGGAGGGCAGGGGTCCCCCCACGTCGTGGTCGTCTTCGTCTGTGTCATCATCCGTCCGTGTTATCATTGTCGTCGCCGTCGGGGAGGTGGTCAAAGGGAAGGGGAAAGTTCCCCGACGACGATCTGCCTTAAAAATAATACTGTTCCAGGACGAGTTTCTTGTGGCAAATCCCCGTGGCTCAAGCAAACGAGACCTGGAGATGCTAGGGGTGTACTACACAATAGGTAATTTGTATGTGTGGAACCGCTCCAAAGTGGATCCAATGCAACTTGTTTTATTGTGCAAGTCTAAAGATTTAAAATATTTGGGATAGCTAGGGCAAGAAAAGTCTAATTTCTGTCTTGTAAATCCTTAAATGCATCCTTAAAAGGTATACGTCCACCAAGAACAGTTCACCAAACGGACACAGAATAGATTATGTTTCCCGTAATATGTGTCTTTCTGGCATCCTTGATGAAATAAACCTAAATTTGATTACAAATTGAAACTAATAGAACAGGCAAATTGATTGTTAAATTGAAATTATTTGGACAAACACTGTTCTTAATATAAATATTTTATTTGTAATATTTCGACACAAGTCGAATGTCTTTCTCAAACTGGGTTGAACAAAGGAATGTTTTAACAATACAAATAAATATAAAATAACAAAAACGACCATGAAACATTTATGCCAACAAATTATGATTAAAATAAAAATAAAACATTGCAGAAATAAATTATGTACAAATAATAGGTGAGAATAGTACATTGCTTGATTTTGCTACAGATAGTGCTGAAACTAGGGAAGATAGGCTTAGAAAAATAAGGCCTATCTTGAACATGCTGCTAGAAAAGTTCAAAACCGTGTACATCCCAGGGGCCAAAATATCAATTGATGAGAGCCTTATGAAATTTAGGGGGCGTTTGTCATATGTTGAATACAACCCTAGCAAGAGGGCAAGGTTTGGGTTGAAACTATACAAAGTGTGTGAGTTGGTAACAGGCTACTGTCACACACTGAAAGTGTACACTGGGCAAGATGAAGCTGGAGGTGATGCGGCAGACATGCTTGCCAGTGAATTAGTTGTAATTCTACTGTGTGATGCCCTGTTAGAATCCAACAGAACAATTTATATCGATAATTGGTAGAGCTCTCCAGCCTTATACAAAACTTTAATGACTGAGAGAAATACTCATGCTATAGGAACAGTTCGCTGTAACCGTCGAAATATGCCGAAGGAATTTAAAAATATAAAGCTGAAAAAGGGTGAGCTTACCTTTATGTCATCCAATAACATATTGACCATCAAAAGGCACGATGCCACATGCTGACTACTTTACATGAAGGACCAGATATGGTTGATTTGGGATAGAAATTTTTATAAAAATGAGGTTGTTTTCAAGCATCAATGTTCAAATAAAATTTCAAAATTTCGTCTAACCAATGGTAACACAGTGTTCTCAAAAGAACTGGTAACTATAATTATTGTATCATTTTTCAATATTAGTATTTATACAATATATTTTCCACAAATTAACAATTTTTTTTTAATTAAAAAGTTACAGGAACATGTTGTGTGACGTAGCAAAATGCCTCATTTGACTTGTTTACATCAATAAAGATTTTGTAATGAAAATTTCGAAAATCAAGGAATCGAGGAGAACGAAGCCGTTACACTAGCTCTCGAACCCTCTATCTGCTCTAACCAGCGATATACGTGAGTTTCAGGGCAAAGCGGTCACCCACTCTACCCGTGACCACGCCCGATTCTGCTTAACTTCGGTGTTTGCCATAGTTTGCACTCATTTAGGGGAGAATTGATTGATTGAATATTGCTTAACGTCTCATATTTATGCACTTTGGCTAATCGAGACGATGAGTGGTGATAGATGAGGATGAAGTATGAACAGAAGGGAGGAGGGGAAACCCGGTACCGGCACGTAGCCTACTCCTTTCGAAAAGTACCAAGGGGACCAACGGCTTAACGTCCCATCCGACAGGACGGTGTAAAGTTGACAGTCATATAGGTTCCTCCACTAACCCGGACTGCCGAGCAGACGTCAAGGAGAACGAAACCGTTACACTAGCTTTCGAACCCTCCATCTGCTCTAGCCAGCGGTATACGTGAGTTTCAGGGTAGAGCGATCACCCACTCTACCCATGACCACGCCCGATTTTGCTTAACTTCGGTGTTCGAGTGGGAACCGGTTAAACGAGCTCGGCCAAACCGCTGGATACAAATCTCTACAAAATGTTTACGGTATGTATGTACTTATTTGTTTTGATTCTGATACAAGCATCCTATGTTGTTCAGTGCATACTATGTGTAGTTGGTCTAGGTCGAATGTTTACCTAATTTACTCAACCAGTTGTTATTTTTTTTGTTAACTACGGTTATTTATTGAATGATTTATAGTTTTTATTTGCTAAAAAGATGTTCCCTTGCCCTAACTTCAATGCATAACTAAATGTTCACATTAATTGAAGGAGCTGCAGGACATTCTAAGGATAGATTTAAAAATTGCCAGCTCAGCTCAGTTGTTGTTGTGTAACATACGGCATATTCTTAGCCATAGCTCTCTGGGTTGTCTGATGCAGTGATTCCTTATCATTAAAAAAAAAAAATCCAAAAGGATACTCCTCTGTACAAAAATGATTTTCTTAATGATTCAGAAATTAATTTAGGAACTTTCAATGAGTACATTAGGATAGAATTTCTATCACGATCAACAATTTAAAAAATATTGGGTATAATACCTAAATACATACCTTTCAATACTTTGTATGTATTTACAAGTACGCTATACTTCTTTCTTACCTCAATTGTGAAGCAATCAGATTGTAAATATTGGCTCATAGGAATTGAATCAAACAGATGGTCAAGGAAAGGCTATAGAATGGACACATGTTAAGAAAGCATACATAGTGGACTTATCTTCGTTCCGGATATTGTACCACATCACCCACGACCATCTGTATTTGACACCAACTTCGTTGATGCGGGTCAAGCTGGCTGTGCAAGTACTATCAAAGAGAATGGCAACTGCCCTAAAAAATCTGGGTGGGGAAGAATTCACGGAAACAGTAAAATTTATTGAAATGTTCAATAAATTCTTCGATCTCATGAACACAATACACTTACAAGAAGGCCTGTACACTAGGAACCCATATGTGAATGCCAACACCAGCCCAGATGACGTCAGGCTCACCTGGTTGAACGAAGAGTTCCTTGGGTATCTGGACGAGTGGAAGAAAGAAGTGGAGAAGAGGCCAGGAAACTTCACAACCCAACATAAAAACTAGATGCTCCTCAGTCGAGAAACTCAAGAAGGACTATACATGTCAGGTAAATAAAAATATGTAGAAATTCAACATTGTAGGCCTACTGAACAAAATGTTATCATAACTTCACAGGTACCAGTAGCCTATTTACGTGGAATACACATCTATCATTAAATATGTTCTATGATTTCAGTCAAATCCGTCACTGCAGCAATAAAATTCATACTCGATGCGGGTGCACCATTTGTACTCACCAACAAATTCAACCAAGACCCATTGGAGATGCATTTCTCCAAACAACGAGGAGCTGCAGGAGCGAATACAAATCCTAACGTTGTAAGGTAATTTTGGCAATTTTATTCTAATAATCTTTAGTGTGGCCAGACAATATACAGGGCCTAATAGTTGATTAAAACATGCATTGCATCTAGCACTTCATGCCAATGTAGCCCTAGTTAATTTAGTTTCATCGACAATTTTAAAAATTTCAGATTATTTAAAAATGAATCAATAAATCAATAAATTGTATTTAAGAGTCTACCCACTCAGTAGGCCCTAACCTGTATAGGTAACTGATTTTCAGTGGGGAACAGTAAATCAAAGCGACCAAGCCAACCATATGCATAGGCATAAGGCAATTTTGGAAGTTATTTTGACAATTATTTTTTCACTTCCGTTTTTTTTTTGGATACAATGCATTCTATGACAAATAGGGGTTCTAAAGTTGATTTCTCATTTATATGTTAAAACGTCACACGTCAGTGTGAATGTGTAGGCATACCTAGAACCTTAATCCTTCAACCAAGTACACACCAGTACAGGCGTAGGATGTACGTAGGCGTACAGACTAGTGAAGATAGTTCAAGAGAAGGAGCGCGAGAGGAGACTTTTTGTCGTGCCGAAGAGTATGAGAAAGAGTATTGTAGTAAAACATCACGACCTCTTAGGTCACTTTTCTGTGGATCGCACTTGCAGTAAGATCCTAGAACGTTATTGGTTTCCACGCATGAAAAGGTATGTAAAGGATTATGTCAATATGTGTTTTGAATGTATGTTACATAAAACTAGAGCGGGAAAACACAAAATCAGCTACATGACGAAACATGGCACGACATTCAAATCTACACTCAAACTCAACAACAAAAATAGCCTAGCACAAACAATACAAAAACCGAAGATATCACAACTGAAAATCACAAAAAAAACACAAACTCAAAATAACAAAACTCAAGACTCACCACATTCATTCCCCACGCACGGTAATCCTTCGCAATCTCCAAATGAACGACCTCCAAAGTATGGAAACACACCATTGCTTCCAACCACAATCGAGTCACACTCCAAATTCCATTAAAGGGGTATTTAGCCGCTAGACTCAAAAAATATATTTCATTCAGGCTAACTAGTTATGAATTTAGCAATTAACAGAAAAATTATTGGGGCCACCATGAACTCCCAAAATATTGTCAAACATGATATTTTTAGAGCTAGGTCCCATCGGCAAAAATCTCCCATAAGAAATAACATGGGGACGATCTTTATGCCCCGTGACCTTGGAGGATTTTGATCCAAAAAAATATTGGCCATTATTGACGTACTCTACAGCCTTTTCTGTAAATTCTCTATATTTTGTTTTGTAATTTGGGCAAGTAGTTCGGTCAAAATATGCTGATTACCAAGATGGGGTGTGATTTTGAAATGCATATTTTTGCATGTTTGAAGGTATATTTGGGCACAGTTTCAAGACACGATGTTATAAAGGGGCATTTTAGATTAGTACTATGCTCTAGAATCTATGTGGACCAAAAAAGAAGCAGGTTAAAGCCGATTTAAGAAATTACTCAAAACACCAATTTTCGCCAATTTCTGGATCAAAAAAATTAAAAAATTCGTGTTATATCACAATTACAAGATATGATTTTTTAAACGGTCATTTAAGTGTAGTATTGTGCTATAGATCACGTGGTAAAAAATAATTTTTGGGGTTTATAGCCCCTTTAAATGAACCAAAAAACAAACCCACAATCATCATCAACATACTCATTATTATTAATAAGTAATAAATACAAAATACAATAACATTATTAATAAAAAATAAAAAAATAAATATGTAATACAATATCAAACCAGCAAATAAATAAACTTTCCAAAATAACAATTCTTTGCATATAATAACCAGTGTAAATATCCACTCCTATTAGACAGTTGAAAAAATAAATTTTCCAAAATAACATTTCAATAATATTTCACAAATAAACAACAATTGTCAAAATATATTTCCACCTTTAACATTTAACTTTAAACCTTTACATTAAAAAAACCTACGAACTCCCACTTGACGACACATCTTCTACGACTGTGTCCCCAACAACGTCAAAAAACACAACCCTCGCCACAGCTTCCAAAAAAGTACGAAATTCGCAAATTCCACGCTGCTCACAATGCTTTAAAAACATGTAATGGCACAAATACTTGTTGTAAGCTTTATTTTGGCGCCGATAATGAGGGATAAACCGCTTAGCATGGCGCCACGTGCTCTCTATCGCGTTGGTGTGTGCCCCAGACTCAGGATCAACAAAATTCTTTGAATGATTCACCGTTAGATGCACGTACCCCTCACACTGTTGAGTGGTGGTTGGCCGGCAGCGTTAATGACCTCATTGGATGTAGAACATCCAGCCGTTGATCTAGCTCTCACCTGGCACTCTTTTACTTGCAGAGGGGGTCATGTAACGACATGGACATGTCACTGTTTAAATGGTTCAAAAAAGGCGCCGAGCGCACCCCACCAAAGAACGAAAAGTTCAGACGGCGGTGGTGACTTCTGGACAATGTCAATCCGCGCTCGTTTCCAGTGTGACTGTCAAACTGTTGCATCGCCCTGCTCCGAAACGCATTCTTGTGTGCCGTATTGTTTGTGTCATAATTGTGTCATCTTTAATCTTTGTGTTAATTTGATTCCACATGAGGTAAGAGTACTGTTTATCTGTATGTGTTTTATCTAATTAGTTATTGCATGTCAGTGTTCGTGAGTAACATCTGATCAGACTGAACTAGTGGAATACAAATAAGCAATCATGCAAACCAACTAGCTTTGTACATCAAAGCCTTCTTAAAATCAATACTTGGTAGTAAAATCATTTTATTTTAAACATTAGACAATGACTTTTATCAAGTAAATAACGTGTCATTTACATGTCAGCCGAATGTCAGTAGGCCTACGTCAGCCTTTGTTTACATCTGCAAATGGTGCAGGAGCAAGTGGAGCTGTTAAATGCATACCACACCAAAGCAATCAAATTGATCAGGTACATTATATTTATTTTTCTTATGTATGTATGTGAAAGCATAATCATGTCGCTACGTAAAACTTACGGACACTTGTGCATGATTTCATTGTTTTGTTTTGTAAACCATGTTGGGTATTTTTCATATGTAAGGTTGGCAATAACCCTTAGAGACTTTTGGCACGCCCAAGTTGCCACTCCTGTCACGAACTAGCTGCCAAGCGCACTTGCGCTGCCTAGCGGAAGAACTTAACAGCAGACGACTGCGCTGCGCTAGGGCCGCACTACCCCCACCCTTAGAGTCGACGTATAGTAGTTTAAGGGCGCTTT
>JAMZAV010010780.1:0-18149 GCA_024449915.1 Sweltsa coloradensis
GGGTCAATGAGATCGATATGTCAAAGAGCTTAGTATGTGGTCCGCGCAATCTAGGGGAGAATAAAACCTGGGGTCAAAGAGGGTGGACTTTGATGTCGTTGTTCCTGATAAATCCCATCACCACGACGTGATTTGATATACACAGTTTCTTTTATCGTCAATAAAGAGCATTTTCCAAAGAAGCAGGCGAATTACTTCTCAAAGATAATTAGAAATCATAAATTATGTTTAAGTAAAATTAGTTATATTACGCAAATCCAAAACTTCATGGTTGCAACTTGCAAGACGGTGCAAAAACAGCAAATATATCGAAACAAGGTGTCTACTTACTTTAGGTTGCCAAATGCATCGACATTTCCAGGTTTTCCAGAAAGAATACCATATTTTTTCAGCACATTAAGCTGATTGTGAAAATAAAAGAAACAATTTCCTCCCTCGACTATGACTGACAGTGGTGGTCTGTCAAAACTAGAGTCTGGAGCGGTGGAGGGGAAATTAGTATCGGAAAACTTTTGATTTTATAGATCCGATTTAACGAGTTTTAGTTTTTTTGTTGGAAATAAGATAATTCCAAAAATATTGACAATGTTCCTGACATTTCCAGGTTTTCTAGATTTGTAGGCCTATACACCCTGCATATGAAACGTCACAGTGGATGTGTCAATAATTCAACAATTATAACAACAAAAAACAATAAATGAAATAATTTTTAAAAACGTTTAAGACAGTAGGTAGATGAACGTCAGACTCACCAACTTCTCGTTCTCGTCCTCCATCTCCAGCCTGGCCGCGATACAGTTCCTCGTGTCCAGGAACGCCTTCCTCTGCGCATGCTCCATGAGGTTGTGCATGAACACGCCCACCACATTCACACACACGAAGATGATGAGGTTGCCAGAGATCTAGAAACAAGACGAATAGAATATAGAATATTTATTAGAGTTCAATTCTTACATTTGATGACAATAATTCTATATAAATAAATAAATAAATAAATTTTATTTAGAGTCTACCCACTCAGTTATATAACTGATTTTCAGTGGGGGACTTTAAATCAAAGCGACCAAGCCAACCATGCAGGCCCCGACGCAATCGACGAGTGAGCGATAACCAACCAAAGATCGATATTTTTAATAGGAAATATAGCAATCAGTGGTAAGTAGGGTCATTTTCGACACTTTTGTGACCGTTGAGAGACAATGACGATTTCTCAACGGATTTGTCCTCTAAGAAGGTTTTATAAAAAATTTAGCCCCCATGCCCCTCGCGAAAGTGTGGGCATACCCCGCCAGGGCCCAAAATCCAATATGGCGGCCGTTTACCACATCTGACACTATCTTTGCAATGGTTTAGCCTAGAGTATCGCGTAGTATGTGGTTTTTATGGTTTTGAGGGTCGAGGAATTCGTTTCTGAAGTCGGTTTGGCGATTAGACCCTTTTTTTAAAGCTTTGAATCCAAGATGGCCGTCGATTTGCAGCTTGGAATAGCCAGTTTCTCGAAATCGTAGTAGAACTTTCATATAAGACTCGAATGAAAGCCCTGTTCACATAATTTTGAATAATTGACAGAAGAGCTCTCAGATAGTGCTCATAAATCTAATAATTGGTCAAAACTTCAATAATAATACGAAAATATGTGCTCCTTTTATAGACAATTTAGCGATTTTCTAAAGTGCTGTGATAAGAGTGGCTATGGCACATGAATTGAGAGACAATGACGATTTCTCAACGGATTTGTCGTCTAAGAAGGTTTTATAACAAATTTAGCCCCCATGCCCCTCGCGAAAGTGTGGGCATACCCCGCCAGGGCCCAAAATCCAATATGGCGGCCGTATACCACATCTGACACTATCTTTGCAATGGTTTAGCCTAGAGTATCGCGTAGTATGTGGTTTTTATGGTTTTGAGGGTCGAGGAATTCGTTTCTGAAGTCGGTTTGGCGATTAGACCCATTTTTTAAAGCTTTGAATCCAAGATGGCCGTCGATTTGCAGCTTGGAATAGCCAGTATCTGAAATCGTAGTAGAACTTTCATATAAGACTCGAATGAAAGCCCTGTTCAAGTAATTTTGAATAATTGACAGAAGAGCTCTCAGATAGTGCTCATAAATCTAATAATTGGTCAAAACTTCAATAATAATACGAAAATATGTGCTCCTTTTATAGACAATTTAGCGATTTTCTAAAGTGCTGTGATAAGAGTGGCTATGGCACATGAATCGAGAGACAATGACGATTTCTCAACGGATTTGTCCTCTAAGAAGGTTTTATAAAAAATTAAGCCCCCATGCCCCTCGCGAAAGTGTGGGCATACCCCGCCAGGGCCCAAAATCCAATATGGCGGCCGTTTACCACATCTGACACTATCTTTGCAATGGTTTAGCCTAGAGTATCGCGTAGTATGTGGTTTTTATGGTTTTGAGGGTCGAGGAATTCGTTTCTGAAGTCGGTTTGGCGATTAGACCCATTTTTTAAAGCTTTGAATCCAAGATGGCCGTCGATTTGCAGCTTGGAATAGCCAGTATCTCGAAATCGTAGTAGAACTTTCATATAAGACTCGAATGAAAGCCCTGTTCACATAATTTTGAATAATTGACAGAAGAGCTCTCAGATAGTGCTCATAAATTTAATAATTGGTCAAAACTTCAATAATAATAATATGAAATATGTGCTCCTTATAGACAATTTAGCGATTTTCTAAAGTGCTGTGATGCTGAATGAGAAGCAACTGTTTTCAACAACAAGGAACGCAAACAACGTCGCAAGGGTAAAGACGACTGTCAATCGAAACCTCAAATGCCAGCGTCGCTATAGAAAGCATGTTGAGTGCCAACCATCGAGAATAAAGAAGGATGAGAAGGCAATTCAGGATCTGCAGGCATGCATGAAAGATTTTTGTGCTGAGCCCTTTGACATCTCGCTACCTACATTGAGGTCAATGCAGTCTGGCCTGGTAGCCTCCCCAGAGTTATTGCTTGACCTCAAGACGGCGCTTGTGCATGGTAAGGTTCAGATTGAAACCTTCTGGAAGAGCGAGTTTTCACCAAAACAAAGTCTTTAACTGCAACCATCCACAGAAATAAGAGGCGGAATTTCGCTACTGAGCAGATCTGTACATCATCTAGTACACCCATGAAAGTGGCCCAGATGGAGAGGTCAGGGCTAGTGGCCCTGTTTGAGCTTGCAGAGAGATCAGGTAAAATTGAACTTGAGACAGCCCTTGTAGGGAGAGTGACTGAGGAGTGCCTCTCAATCTACAATGTCGATGGTTCAATGCGTAAGACTGCGAAGAGCAAGTTACTAGATATATTTGATTTAGAACCAATTGCAGAGAAACCACGGGATCACGTCAGTCTGGTAGATATGGGGATGATCTGGCGATTAGCCACCCCCAGACCAGAGGACCGTGAGGCTAGGAAACGGGACGGCTCGAGGTACCACTGGAGTGACTACCTTGATAAGATATGCTCGATAATTCTCTCACGCCACGCTGATGCACGTCTCATCATACTCTTAAACGACAAGTATGACCTTCCCTTTAGCATCAAGGATGATGAGCACGATCGACGGGCAGCAAAACATCTACACATCCAAATGTTTTCCCTAAGCCTGAAGACGCGTTTCCAGAAGCTGCTGAATTCAATAAGCTCATGGTCAATTCTGGAAATAAGGTCAGACTGCAGAGACTTGTGAAGGAACAGATGAAAACAAAAATTGGTCAGCTTCGGAGTGGTGTCATATATTGTGAAGACAATACGTCAACTAACCTGAGCACTGGTGTGACGAGCGATGAGTACGTTTTCAAGCATCCAGAAGCAGACACAATGCTGCTTTCAACGTATGCCAAGTTGAGAGCTGGGAATTATACTGGGGCAGTTGTTCTAGACAGCGAGGACACAGATGTATATGTACAAGCAGCTTATGTCTCACAACAATTCAGAGGAGACCTGCTGATAAAACGCAAGCATTCAATGATCAACTGCAATGCCCCACTGTCAGCAGAGGTCGCCGATGTCATCATCCCTCTACATGTCATTACAGGCAGTGACCACACATCAGGGTTCTATGGGCATGGCAAAAAACAAATATTGCAGAAATTAATCAATGACTCAGAGGCCAGAGAGCTTCTTGTAAGAGTAGGTGAAAGTCTGGAGCTAGAGGACGAAGTCAGAGCAAATATGAAAGCATTTGTCCTCTCAAAAGTCTATGCTGAAAGCGCAGATGCTACCTGCGCGCAAGCCAGAGCTTCGAAGTGGCACAAAATGAAGAACAAGAGTACGATTCGACTCCCACCTGATGACGACTCGTTGGATCTCCATGTGCAAAGGACGAATTACATTGTGTATTGCCAGCTCCATTACGAGCTGCTAGATCATCCTTCCCCCATTGGTCATGGCTGGGAAATTCTAAATGGGAAGTGCCGACCAGTGCGCCACACCCTACCCCCCTTGCCCCAGCAGCTCAAAACTCGTGGTTGTCCAGATGACAGAGGTGAAGATAGTGGCAGCGATGATGAGAGAAGTGAGTGTGGAGAGTCAACAGATTCAGACGAACAGTAATGGTGAATGTAGTGAGTGCACTAATGATTGTAGTCTAATTAAAAGATGTTATTGTGAAAGATGTGCTTCAAACAGAATTAGTCATAGCTCTACTGTCAATTATTCAAAATTACTTGAACAGGGCTTTCATTCGAGTCTTATATGAAAGTTCTACTACGATTTCGAGAAACTGGCTATTCCAAGCTGCAAATCGACGGCCATCTTGGATTCAAAGCTTTAAAAAATGGGTCTAATCGCCAAACCGACTTCAGAAACGAATTCCTCGACCCTCAAAACCATAAAAACCACATACTACGCGATACTCTAGGCTAAACCATTGCAAAGATAGTGTCAGATGTGGTAAACGGCCGCCATATTGGATTTTGGGCCCTGGCGGGGTATGCCCACACTTTCGCGAGAGAAACATGGGGGCTAAACTTTTTATAAAACCAGCCTAGACGACAAATCCGTTGAAAAATCGTCATTGTCTCTCAATTCATGTGCCATAGCCACTCTTATCACAGCACTTTAGAAAATCGCTAAATTGTCTATAAAAGGAGCACATATTTTCGTATTATTATTGAAGTTTTGACCAATTATTAGATTTATGAGCACTATCTGAGAGCTCTACTGTCAATTATTCAAAATTACTTGAACAGGGCTTTCATTCGAGTCTTATATGAAAGTTCTACTACGATTTCGAGAAACTGGCTATTCCAAGCTGCAAATCGACGGCCATCTTGGATTCAAAGCTTTAAAAAATGGGTCTAATCGCCAAACCGACTTCAGAAACGAATTTCTCGACCCTCAAAACCATAAAAACCACATACTACGCGATACTCTAGGCTAAACCATTGCAAAGATAGTGTCAGATGTGGTAAACGGCCGCCATATTGGATTTTGGGCCCTGGCGGGGTATGCCCACACTTTCGCGAGGGGCATGGGGGCTTAATTTTTTTAAAACCTTCTTAGACGACAAATCCGTTGAGAAATCGTCATTGTCTCTCAATTCATGTGCCATAGCCACTCTTATCACAGCACTTTAGAAAATCGCTAAATTGTCTATAAAAGGAGCACATATTTTCGTATTATTATTGAAGTTTTGACCAATTATTAGATTTATGAGCACTATCTGAGAGCTCTTCTGTCAATTATTCAAAATTATGTGAACAGGGCTTTCATTCGAGTCTTATATGAAAGTTCTACTACGATTTCGAGAAACTGGCTATTCCAAGCTGCAAATCGACGGCCATCTGATGATTCAAAGCTTTAAAAAATGGGTCTAATCGCCAAACCGACTTCAGAAACGAATTCCTCGACCCTCAAAACCATAAAAACCACATACTACGCGATACTCTAGGCTAAACCATTGCAAAGATAGTGTCAGATGTGGTATACGGCCGCCATATTGGATTTTGGGCCCTGGCGGGGTATGCCCACACTTTCGCGAGGGGCATGGGGGCTAAATTTTTTATAAAACTTTCTTAGACGACAAATCCGTTGAGAAATCGTCATTGTCTCTCAATTCATGTGCCATAGCCACTCTTATCACAGCACTTTAGAAAATCGCTAAATTGTCTATAAAAGGAGCACATATTTTCGTATTATTATTGAAGTTTTGACCAATTATTAGATTTATGAGCACTATCTGAGAGCTCTACTGTCAATTATTCAAAATTACTTGCACAGGGCTTTCATTCGAGTCTTATATGAAAGTTCTACTACGATTTCGAGAAACTGGCTATTCCAAGCTGCAAATCGACGGCCATCTTGGATTCAAAGCTTTAAAAAATGGGTCTAATCGCCAAACCGACTTCAGAAACGAATTCCTCGACCCTCAAAACCATAAAAAACCACATACTACGCGATACTCTAGGCTAAACCATTGCAAAGATAGTGTCAGATGTGGTAAACGGCCGCCATATTGGATTTTGGGCCCTGGCGGGGTATGCCCACACTTTCGCGAGGGGCATGGGGGCTAAATTTTTTATAAAACCTTCTTAGACGACAAATCCGTTGAGAAATCGTCATTGTCTCTCAATTCATGTGCCATAGCCACTCTTATCACAGCACTTTAGAAAATCGCTAAATTGTCTATAAAAGGAGCACATATTTTCGTATTATTATTGAAGTTTTGACCAATTATTAGATTTATGAGCACTATCTGAGAGCTCTTCTGTCAATTATTCAAAATTATGTGAACAGGCTTTCATTCGAGTCTTATATGAAAGTTCTACTACGATTTCGAGATACTGGCTATTCCAAGCTGCAAATCGACGGCCATCTTGGATTCAAAGCTTTAAAAAATGGGTCTAATCGCCAAACCGACTTCAGAAACGAATTCCTCGACCCTCAAAACCATAAAAACCACATACTACGCGATACTCTAGGCTAAACCATTGCAAAGATAGTGTCAGATGTGGTAAACGGCCGCCATATTGGATTTTGGGCCCTGGCGGGGTATGCCCACACTTTCGCGAGGGGCATGGGGGCTTAATTTTTTATAAAACCTTCTTAGACGACAAATCCGTTGAGAAATCGTCATTGTCTCTCAATTCATGTGCCATAGCCACTCTTATCACAGCACTTTAGAAAATCGCTAAATTGTCTATAAAAGGAGCACATATTTTCGTATTATTATTGAAGTTTTGACCAATTATTAGATTTATGAGCACTATCTGAGAGCTCTTCTGTCAATTATTCAAAATTATGTGAACAGGGCTTTCATTCGAGTCTTATATGAAAGTTCTACTACGATTTCGAGATACTGGCTATTCCAAGCTGCAAATCGACGGCCATCTTGGATTCAAAGCTTTAAAAAATGGGTCTAATCGCCAAACCGACTTCAGAAACGAATTCCTCGACCCTCAAAACCATAAAAACCACATACTACGCGATACTCTAGGCTAAACCATTGCAAAGATAGTGTCAGATGTGGTAAACGGCCGCCATATTGGATTTTGGGCCCTGGCGGGGTATGCCCACACTTTCGCGAGGGGCATGGGGGCTTAATTTTTTATAAAACCTTCTTAGAGGACAAATCCGTTGAAAAATCGTCATTGTCTCTCAACGGTCACAAAAGTGTCGAAAATGACTCTACTAGGTATGGACAGTGCGAACACCCGCGGATCAACGCTAGAATCAACATGGCCGATTCAGAACAACTCTGAATTTATTATTTGCTTCGTTGCTAGGACGGCTCCAAATTCACCGTTTACAAACTCTTTGGACAAGAACTGATGGACCCAAGTCCAAAACTTCTGACTTGAGCGGGAATCGAACCCTGGACCTTCTGCATTGGAAGCAGATACGCTAACCACAAGACCAACGAGCCACGCAATTACCAGATACAATTAAAACCTCACCGCTCCGCACCACACAAATATCATTACAATATCTTAAATCAGAGTAGGTAAACGATCCTTCAGAGCTCTGAGCGCGCCCTGTGAGGTGACACAGCCTACCAGAGTCAACACAGTAAATTAGACGACTGCTTCTCTGTTTACCCGGATTAACAAGGCTACTAAGACCTCGCCGCCCCGCACCACACAAATATCATTACAATATCTTAAATCAGAGTAGGTAAACGATCCTTCAGAGCTCTGAGCGCGCCCTGTGAGGTGTCACAGCCTACCAGAGTCAACACAGTAAATTAGACGACTGCTTCTCTGTTTACCCGGATTAACAAGGCGTGCGCGTGCAGTGTTGATTCTCGAGTTAGCGCGGTTCAAGAAGCTAATGATCTCTGGCTTGTGTCAACCAAGAGATTTACAGACATTATATCGAACTGGGAATTGAGACAAGGCATACAATAAATGGTTATATATTATTATCTTGTGTGGTTTTATTGGTAAAATTCCAACAACAATGTGATTAAGTCTATATAATTAGTTCTCGAAGTACGCTTTCTTTTGGCTAAAACAAGTTAGATTTTTATTCGTTTTTAAGTCTATAATTTTAAGATAAAAGTCGCTATAAATTAAATTAATAAATTAAATAAATTCGTATTTAGAGTCACCCACTCGGTCCTTTGGTGGAGGTGCCGGGTTGTGGATATTATACATCCCTATTTCCGTCAGGTTAGTCTTGGATTTAAGTGACTTTTATATGTTTAAAATTAATTCGTGTTTTATATTTTGTAGTGTACTAGTAGTAGTGTGTAGTAATCTGGCAAGTATAATTGTATCACACATTTTAAAAGTTGAATGTAAGAAAAGGCCTCACTGGTAATCAATCAAGCAATCAATCTCTCTCTCTCTCTCTCTCTCTCTCTCTCTCTCTCTCTCGTAACTTCTCTATCACCCAGTTCAGTACAGTACATACTTTAGAAATGTATTCCCAGAGATGATGCTGTGGATGATTCACTAAGACGGGGATACCGATCTTGAGCCGGTGCCATCCCATGAATCAACAATCTTTGTTGTCTCTCAACAAGATCACGGATGATAAACTTAACGAGCTGTGTCTCATGCAAACAATCTGCCATCATACTCACTTCTACATTCAGACTTCTACATTCATGCTCACTTCTATATTTGTAGCCAGGATGGCATTGTTGAGAAAATTTAATCTATATCAAATCCCATGCATTCAAAAAACCTGTAAAATACAGCCAAACCTTACTCACTCAAAAGTAATGAGATCTAAAAGAAGGGCCAAGTTCGTGTACCGGTACACCCTTCTACATTTGCGCATTCTTGATTCATAAACGTACACTGCCCACTAACTTCATTCTTGAAAAGCATGGCAAAATAGAATTAATTAATTCTTATTCAGTTAAAATACTAAATTGCACGAACTGTTACGATTAAATTAAAAGTTGCGAATTCTATTTTGCCAAGCTTTTCAAGATTTCAATTCAATCGCTTTATTCACCAAACTGAGCTTTCGCTCTTTATGTATAGTTACGTGGAAGTGTACGTTTATGATTATGAATTAAGAATGCGTAAATATAGAAGGCTACATGAGCTTGGACCTTCTTTTAGATTTCATTGCTTTTGAATGTGCATAAGGTTTGTCTGTAATTTACAAGTTTTTTGTATGCGGTGGAACTCAATACTTTTTCAAGTTCCATTACAAAAAAGAAGTATTGATTACTATGGAAATACCATTTAACTAGAGAATGTAAAATATATTATCGTGACCCGAAGTCTTGCTATTTGAACTCTTTGTAGAATGTAGAAATTATTGTCAAGTTTCTATAGTAAATGCGTTCTATATTCTATATTTTGCGAATAATGTGTCTAACAAAAAAGGATTTTTTCCACAATATTTATAACAATTAAGGATAATTAGGACTTATTTTTAGAAAATAATAAATAATGAACGTAAATTATCCTAGTAGATTACTTTAAACGGGTAGAGGTAGTCGAATCATACCTCCAGACATTCCTATCCTAACATATCCTTATACACAGGACATCGCATGAACAATCTCAACTCTCACGATTGCCACTTGAGACAGAATCAATTTCAAATCAATTCTATCTTCCCCGTCCAAACTCTTTGCTGGGTTTCCTAACCTCACATTTCATACTCGGTGTTATTATTATCATCCCGAGGCATTTTCACCACCCGGCACCCCTACACATATGAGAAAACTTTCTAAAATTGCCCTCTACATATTTCTGAAAACGTAAAACGACATTTGATTCAACTTGAAGCTGTCTCACAACATCTTGAAACTCTGGACCAAGTAATGCCAACTTTCATTTGTTCGAAAAGATAAATTTCAAAGGAGTCAACCTAGTTTCTCTTCGCGATGTTGGCAGCAGTGTTTCACTATCAGGGATGCAGCAATTGCTTCGTGCTACGAATAAGAACAACTCCACATGTTTTTGTCAAGTTGTTTTTAAATTGAAAAGAAGCTTCCAACGTGATTGGATTCCGAATTGAAAAATATCATTCTAAACTAAACACCGCCTTGTTGTATCAACGTACTTCGTTAGGAAGAACAAAAGAGCGGCGAGTTTAAATTACGTCACCGCAAAGTTTCATTTCGAGCCGAGAAATAACACTGGACTAGAATGTAATTAGGGATGACCAACATGGCGAATTTAAAATATTTTACTGATAACTAGCTGAACAGTGTATGACCCACTCACTCAATTCCTACATTCCCAAAAAAAGTACTATGTTTTCATTAGAAAAATGGTTTTGATTGTACAAGCGGAGACCATCTCCAGTAAATTTAACAATCGTGCAAATCGTGAAGCAAGCATGAAAATTTGTGGATCTATTAATATGATCACAAGGAATCCAGAAATCGATGGCCCCAAGTTGAGATCCTGTATCTTTATTATTAATTGAATTAATTATAAATTAACCAAAAAAATTAATTTAACAAAGAGACTAGGGCCAATACATAGTCGACATTAGTATCAAATAAAAGTTTGTTTTAGAAGGAATAAATATTTAAAATAAACAAATTAATCATTTAATTATAATTATATTTTAGTTAATTTTTACCTCTTTTGACTTATGTATAATTATGTAAACCTAAAACTCAACCGATTGTCATATTATATTTCCACTTTACTAACATGATGCCAATAAATCCAAATTTTGATGGCCTCAAACGAAATTCTTACAACTTACAGATTAATTGTTTAATGAAATTAATAATTACTTTCATCTTCCTTGAATATTTCTCTATTGAAACCGAATTCGTTTAAAAGGTCCCCTGAAAATGTTATCAAGAAAGCTGTTTGTCCCTTTTTTCCACATCAGTGAAAACAGTGCAAGAATAAAACAACTGTGATGTCAGCCAGCCGAGCGAACAGGGACTTGCCTTATCCACAATCACCCTCTAGTGCGAGTGTTTTAGCCAGAGAAGTTGATCAACTAATCTTAATTAGCAACGAGACGTGTTCAAGCTCGCCTGAGAATGTGGAGGCTACAAACAACAACCAAGGTATCGCTGTTTGACGGACGATAATGTCTCGTCCTTCCCGCTAACGAGAACGAGTAGAAAAAACTCGATTCTCCGCTCGTCTCTTCGAGTTTCTCGCTCTAGCTTAGGTTTTTATGAGAGTGATTCCTCTGATTTATTACGTAAATTAATTTCATCGCGAGACGGCGCTAACGTGGTCGTTTACAAGGCGGTGTGAGGTGTGGGAGACGAACGTATGTGACTTCAGAAGGCGGTGAGGTGTGGGAGACGAGGGGTATGTTACTTCAGAAGGCGGCGAGGTGTGGGAGACGAGAGGTCTGTCATTGAGTATAGAATATTCTACAGAGCATTCTTTACTCAATGGTTCTCAGCTTTCTGTGTTTTTTTTTTCGGGGCAGATTACCCATGAGAAATTGGAATTGATTCTATACTAATAAAAACGAAGAGGGTCTACTATTATAATTTTGGCAATGTTTAATTTTACAACTACTCCCCATTACATCTCCTTCGGCATACCGCAGTTTATTTTTAGTTACGTACAAAAGATAAGACAAGTAATTAACGAGTAACAAAATGAAACTTATTGCAGATCTAGTTTTGTTACAATCTCGCCAGGTTATACAGGCAGGTATTGAGTGTCCCTAGGCCTAACATAACACAAACCCCACACCGGGATTACGCGAATACAAATGAGTTCCTTAGACCCTGGCGTAGAACCCGGGCCCCGGGCATAGAACCCGGGCTCTGGTTAAAACCGAGCTGGTTTACTAAGAGTTACTCCTCGGTGAATGGAACCACTTGGTCATTGGGTCCAGCCCAAGGCCTCATCTCGTACGCTACGTAATAAACACACCTAGCTATTTATAGCAGACAATCTACAGCAACAGGTTCCTGGTTAATTAGACTACACGAGACTAAGGAGTAGAGGAACACGCCTTCTAGTCTCGTTATTCATGGGGGAGAACAACAAGCCAGCGCTGGGCTAGTTAGACGTTTAGAGTATGAGAAGGTCAGCTTCACTTGTCTGTCCGTCCGTCTGTGCGAGTGTCACGCCTCGCGATAATAACCGAACATGACGTCCGAGTTACGTGTTTTTGTCGGCATTACCCTTCAACAAGGATGATACGGAATGTTTTTGGTGGTGTTTTTGGGAGCCCCCAGAAAGTTTGAAAATACGACCCGGCACCTCCACCAAAATCTTCAACGGGGTTAGATCGTGAAGGTATAGTTGTTGAATAAAAAATATGTACCGAAATAAATCGTGGATGGGACATAGTTCCTGTAGCAAACTGATACTTATTTAAAGAGTTTGTGTTTGGCATTTCAATTCGCAATAATCAAATTAGGAAGCGAAATGTCAAAGACCGAACAACAGTTGGAATAATCATCATGTCAATAAGTTACATTCTCTTAACATTTGTGTACAGCTCCGGCGGCACTCCCGCCCTACTAGTGGCGCTATCCGGCGGCGCAGGTAGACTATATTATAAACACGGCTGTTACTTGTAAGTTACAACTTCAGGTACAGAGAGAGGGAATGTATTCTCAAGTCATGTAGCCGCAGACGGGAGTGTTCGGGGGGGGGGGGGATTAACTCGGTACCAACCCAAGCCAAGCGAGGGAAACGATGCCGAGTTACTCCGCGATTGAATTGATCGGGAAACTCTCGTAGGTGTAATCGATTGTATGTAAATAACAGAATCCATCTCAGCCGGGTAACGATCCCTACTAGGGGTCTATTTACTAAGTGACAGTGACAATAATAGTGACCGAAACGACAACTTTAGTGAGAAGAGCAAGTGTGAACAGCCACCTCGAATGTTCATCATACCAAATTAAATAGTAATTACTTACATTTCCTTTAAAGTAGTTGTTTTTACGTTAAGGAATCATTGGCAGACGGCATTAAAAATGTTACAATGTGTAATTGTTGCCAATACACAGCTTATAAGCTTGTATAGCTGCAGTGAGATGCGTGCAGCGTTGAGCCAAGAGCATAAGATTTTTATTGGCAATAATTACACATTTTACACTTTTAAAGCCGCCTGCCAATGTTTCCATACCGTAATGAACAACTACATCAAGCCTGGTTTCTACCTAATACTGTTTCCTCCACCGCTTCCCCCAAGATTACATTCAGTATTCATCAGGCCTAGATTTGCGCCAAGCCAAACTACCCAACCTCCTCATTTTAAATATATCCGTTCAAATCTTTTCTCATTTACTCTTCTACCTGTTAACTTTAGGTTGTACTTTCCTCGCCATGTTGTTCTGTGCGAGATAATCTCTACAACTTGCATATCGTGTGATACAGACTCAAGATATTCTCTTCCAGAATTACGACAGCAAAATATTATTAATCAACCAACGTCTTCGAGTTTTAACAATCTTGGAAATATTAACCGAGGTTTTAATGAGACGGAATTGAATTAAGCCACGTAAAATAAGTTAGGAAAATTTAAAGTAAAGTTACGTAGAAAGTTACGTAGAAATAAACTCTTGCCGCGTTAAAAGAGCAGGCAGACTCAATACACGTTGCACAGCTTCACAAGAGTACCCTGTTAGAGGTAGCCAAGCGAACTCCAGCCACTACTATCCTGACTAACACTAGACCGGGGACTGAACCCAGTTCTGTTACATGGAATTTATAGGGATACAACGGATTAAATATTTCCAAACGATTCGATTATAAATTGTTTTCTTTATCGATCTTAATTACGATTAATCGTGAATGTATAACTTTGTGTCGACCGCTCTCATTTGCAAAAATCGACGAGCAATAATTGAATTTTCAGCATTTTTTATCCACTTATTTAAAAATGTAGTTAATTAAGTTGTGTTTTTTTAATGCTACGTCATTAACGAGTAATGATAATTTTTCGATGTCGATAATCGTTGGAAGTGTTGGAATAGGTCACAGGTATGAATTTTTTTATAAATTTATTATGTTTGGACATACGCAATTTATATTATTGTACGAAGAATTTATTAAATCAAAATGTATTTCGATATGGAAATGTTATTTTTTTAAATAACACTTATCTTTTCGTCGCTTTAATCCCTAGACCTAAGTATAGTATAATTTCAAAATAATCGTCTAAAGGCGACTGGAAAGTTGACAGCAAGAGAATGTCTGATGATTCTCGTATTCGGTTGATGGTCGGCTCGTGCGGAGAACGGCCCCCTGTAACGCATCTTATGTAGATAAAACTCAGCCCAGACGTTTATCCCTCATTAGAACTAATTAGATGACCCGTCCTACCTGACGTTCATGTCCTCAGCGGTCGTAACCCAGGGATTATACGCACTTCATCTCACCGTTATGACTGTCGTAAAGAAGACCGTTTAGGCCCAATTAAGCATGTTTAGTTTAGCATACAGATTGTATAGCTGACATTTATGCACTGGTCGTCATCAAGAAAATACTCGGGAGACTGCCTAGTGTGCAACCAAAAATATATTTAGTATGTCTAATATAATTATGTAAATGTTCCTAATTAAATTAATCTATGTTGTCATTATTAGCAATTTGAGTGTAAATGGTGTGGATAATTTGTACTAGTTGTGCGTTAATACACTACAGGCATCAATTAGCTTATTTAAGCTTTTAAATTATGTAGCCTACCAAATATAACTTGTTTTGACCATGACAACTGAAGCAAAAATAACTGTCATATTTGTTGATAGTTATTGGTTATAGCTTCCCTAAAATAAATACCTACAAAATGTGCTTTGTATATTATTATGTAGTTTATGACTATAAACCATCTGATATGAAGGAGCACTAGTTGATTTTATTTGCAAGTTATGTGAAATATGACTTAGTAGTAGGTCTGTGCGGGTATAGGTTTTTGACAGTCGGGTCGGCTTCGGGTACTAAACTGTTTCGTGTTTTCTGGTCGAGTAGGGAAAATACGCCGGTTTAATTATGCTTATTAAGAGGATAATTTTAGTTACTAATGAAGAATGTTCAATCCCAATTCATTTTCTATTGTCTTGATTTTCATCAATATCATTTTGTAGCATGCTATAAAATAAAAATTGTCTGGACCGGCACCTCCACCATTTCCCAATATATATTATGTATTTTTATATATATATATATATATATATATATATATATATATATATATTATTTGTAAACATGATACAAAAATTACAGGATGATCCTGTCCCTTTCTTTACATTAATACAATACTAAAATAACATAAATTCTCAAATTAAATAAATGATAACGATAATGTTGACTAGAACTAGATGATGCAGTTATAAATGAAATAACAACCTTGTGAATGTAGCCGGTATGAAAGTGTACTCTCGTGTCGGCCTCAAATACCCGAGATCTCGGGCACCCGCCTACTACTATAGATTGTATGTTGTGATTTCTTGACAACATAACCTAAACTCTCCACTCTATAACGAGGGTGATTACTATATACTATCTGAGTCTTGTAGTTAAACTGTATACTTATAACGGCAATGACATACCTCCTATAGTAATCACCGGCATAATGCGCAAGTGCAAGTGTGGCCAGCTAAATGCAGCTAGCATCCGGTAGCAGCGGCCATGCAGGTATGCAGCCAGATAATCAGCAGGTAATTAACATGCTCGACAGCCTAGCGACACTATACAGGTACAGAGGAAGCGAGCCGAGCGCGTGCGTGCATTCCAACCTGACAGTCCAAGTTCTAATCCTCGGTCTGTCAATTATCACGCGTGCGTGCATTCCAACCTGACAGTCCAAGTTTCAATCCTCGGTCTGTCAATTATCAGTCTATCAGAGTATGCAACGTTCCCAGAATCTGACAAAAATAACTAAGTAAAAGTCACCGATTAATCACCCAATAGGAAAATTTAGGGGGGGGGGCTTCGCTCAAGTTATTTTTTTCATAACTCAAAAAGGGAACATTCAAAAACATTATGTCTTAGTCTCTAAGCTAATTTTTTTAAAACAAGATCGCATATAATATTTACAGATTAGAAATGTAATATTAATTAATAATAGTAATACTAAATTATACCCAAATTGATGCTAAGTTGTCTACTCTATGTGCTTAAATCCCATTTCGCGTCTCGACGGACAATGAAAGATCAACATTCATCGGTGTAAGTATAGAATTAATTTTCTTCAAAATTTAATTTTAAATTGACGATTATTCTGTGTTGAACCATAATACATAGTTCGAATTTTTATGAGAATAAGGTAACGTGACGTAATTGCAGTTCCCTTGTGTAGACCCACCCACTCTAAAGATAAGTCTGGCATCTATCAGCATCGCATTGAGTTAGCAGAGAAACTTCACAGCCGCGGAGAAAATATAAAGCTGGGTCGGCCTAAACTAAAAGCAATAAGTCAAGATTGTATTTTATCCCTGTATGAGAAAATGTGACTCTCTTCGTATATTTCGGTGCAGCGAGAGTACACTCGAGTGAGCTAAACCACCCCTAGAAGAGGGATGTATGATTTAGTGCAGGATTGAAAGCATAAAGAGAGAGTTTTCTGAAACTATGGCGGGTGTAATCGAGGAAGAGCGAAATGAAAAATGCCGGGAAAGTCGGGGGAGGGGGGGTGAGTGTCGCGGAAATTAGGCGCAGTTTAGAACGTGGACGCGTGATTTTACTCGGAAGAAGAAGAAGAAGAAGAAGAAGAAGAAGAAGAAGAAGAAGAAGAAGAAGAAGAAGAAGAAGAAGAAGAAGAAGAAGAAGAAGAACGCAATTCAAATAGTAGGTAACTAGTAACCCATGTCAAGCATTATGAAAGCTACGTAAGGGAATGCCATTTCGAAATTGATATGAAAACTTCATTGAACACTATAAAAGAAAATCATTGAGTACAGAACTAAATAAAAATCTTGTGTTTTTATAGATATAAATCGGTAATGAACAAATATCGTAAGTGAGAACGTTTTGTCCCGATGGAAAGAGGAAGAGCGAGTCCAGTCCACTGGCTCCCAGAGTCCCTAACAACATCCCGCCACTGGCTCCCAGAGTCCCTAACAACATCCCTGGAGAAGACATCATCTGTCTGAAGGACGTTCACACAACAATGAACATTCCTTAGGACGAGCGAGTTTTTAATCAGCCCAACACAAACAACTCCATCCATTCGACCGTCCATTCAAGACGAAACATCAAAGCATCTGACGCAATATTATTATTAATATCTCGGACGCTGATTCCATTACTTCCCGAGATCGAGTTTGAACTTGAGTTAATTATGCTCAACTTCAATTCAATTTCGCGTATTACTCTTTTGTTTATTGACATCTGTTAGTACAGACAAATCTCAGAGGTAATTAATATTTATTGAGTTAGTGTTGTTCATGGGGATAATATAATGCTGGTAACTAAAAGTAATGGGAGACTACAAAGAAACGTCCTAGGAACACAGGAAAGTTCATAATTATTGATAAATAAAATATATAGTCGTATTTAGAGTCTAAACGCCTACCCAAGTTAGTCAACCCTGTAGGCGCCGACACCATCACCGAGCAACAATGACCGACTAGAGACAGGTATTTTAAATAGGAAACACCGACTAAACAAGCTGGACACGATTCCCCTCGATACCATAGTAAGCGACCATTTGAACTATCAGTCCTAAACGAAGGCCTGATTTTTTTCAGTAGATGTTATATTATCATGTGTAACTTAACGAGGATAAACAGTTTTGTCACAGAACAGTTAATTTCGCCAAACATACTTGTGAAGTTTAGGAG
>JAMZAV010010781.1:0-22522 GCA_024449915.1 Sweltsa coloradensis
CTACAACAAACAAAATTGATGGATGAGCGTAGAAAGCGAAACGAAGATTCCATTCTGGTACATCAAAGAAAAAAATTCGGATTGTTTTTTTTTCGTTTTTTTTTCCCTGTATTTTTGTGTGTTTGCTAACACGATTCCGGCTAAGCCGATAATCCAATTGCGATAAAATTTTCTGGAGGCCTTCGAAATCTCTAAACTTAAAACTGCCACGTTTTTTAGCGCAATCGAAAAATTATTTCTTATGAAAATCGCAACTTTACGATTTTTTTCGATTTTTAACAAATTTCTTGGACTTATAACCCCTACATGCTTTATCCGATTGTGATGATTATTTCACAAAACCTTTATTTTATGAATTTATATATTCATGTGAAATTTGAGCGTAATTGAAAAATAATTTCACATGAAAATCGCAATTTTACGATTTATTTATATTTTTAAAATTTCTTTGACTTATAACACCTACATGCTTTATCCAATTGTAATGATTTTTTCACAGAACCTTAATTTAATGAATTTATATGATCGTGAGAAATTTGAGCGTAATCGAAAAATTATTTCTCATGAAAATCGCAATTTTACGCTTTTTTCGTTTAAAAAAAATTACGCTCGTCCATCAACGCACCTGAAAAAGCGTTTGCGAAGCTTCCTTGTAATTATTTTTTCACAGAACCTTTATTTTATGAATTGTTATACTATTCGTGCTAAAATTGAGCGTGATCAAAAAATTATTTCCCATGAAAATCGCAATTTTACGATTTTTAAAAAAGTTTTGACATTTTTTTGACTTATAACACCTACATGCTTTATCCGATTGTGATGGTTTTATCACAGAACCTTTATTTTATAAATTAATATATTCGTGTTAAATTTGAACGTAATCGAAAAATTATTTCTCATGAAAATCGCAATTTTACGCTTTTTTCGTTTTTAAAAAATTACGCTCTTCCGACAACGCGCCTGAAAAAGCGTTTGCGAAGCTTCCCAGTTTAAATTTCTTCGACACGCTCGCTACGCGAAGATTCCATTCTACTAAACTGGAGGAAAAATCCGTAATGTTTGTTTTTTTTTTTTGGGGGGGGGGGGGGGGTTGTTAAAACGATTCCAGCTGAACCAATACTCCAATTGCGATGAAATTTTCTAGAGGCCTTCGAAATCTCTGAACTTAGAACTGCCACCTTTTTGAGCGCAATCGAAAAATGATTTCTCACGAAAATTGCAATTTTACGATTTTTGAGTTACGGGACACCTTACTCTCTTAACGGATTTCCCCTCAACATAATTGCTCGAGCATTAATTCCATAAAACGTCGAGTAAACCTGTTGATCAAGATATTCCAAAAGACGAACCTCGAGCAATTGCATTTCTGCCTTACGTCCAAGGAACCACTGATAAAATAAGCCGTTTACTCAAAAAGCAGATTATAAGAACTGTTTTTAGCACGGATCGGAAGATATCAGCAATGTTACGCAACGCTAAGGACACCATTCCTAACGAGTCCCTTGGTATATATGAAATTCCATGTGGAAGTTGCGAAAAGATATATGTAGGAAGAACTAACCGCAAAATATCTGTCCGCATCGACGAACATAGAGTTGCAGTTAGACGTATGGAAACCACCTCAGATCTTTTCCAACATGCTTTCGACAAGGAACACTGGATTAACTTTGATGAAGCTAAAACCCTAGCCAAAGTTGAACATGAGGTGCCACGTATCGTAAGAGAGGCGGTGGAGATGGAGAAACGGAAACACAACATGAACACACGGGATGATGCTAAAAGACTTCCAGACACATGGAAACATGTTTTGCAAGGCTGTAATGTTCAACCCAAACCACTCCCTATGGAAATGTCTACAGTCCGTCCTCCTCCTCCTCCAAGAGTTGACAAGAGAAGGAAGACTCAACAAGAACCCCTTGAGCCATCTACTCGTACGCTGAGGTCATCTAAACAGTAATAGGATAATGTTGATGGTTTCACAGTTTTTTTAAATCATTGGTTGTATATTTTATCATGAGTAGGCCCTACCTATGTTTTCTAAGCTATTTAGTTTTTGTCTATGTATGTAGTTGCAGTGTATGTAATGCAGTGTTTTTTTTATTGTTTTATGTTTTAATTTCCTTGAAGATGGGCAGGGAGAACTGCCCGAAACGTTGGAATAAATAAAATAAAACCACACGGACTACCCGAAAATACAATGTGTGCATATATGTCTAGGTGCCCGTTAGGGCGCCGCAGCCAAGCCGCGGTGCGCTACACACTCAGGCACCTTATACAGCAAGCAGAGTTGGGGTGATTTCGAGGTGTTACCCAGCCGTCATGTAACGTGATGTGGACTTGAAAACTATCAAAGTTGAGAGGATTTAGGTACCTGACTACACATGCCAAATTTTATTGGGGTACGACCATTACTTCTTGGTGAAAAAATGGCTTGAAACATGCTCAAAATCACTTTAAGGATGTTAGCTACTACTGCTACTGCTACTACTACTACTATCTTATTCGTCAGTTTCAATCGGCCCGCGATTCTGACCAGACGGGTGGGGCTACAATGTTCATATTTTACATGGACATTAAGGTTATAGTAATATAGTCTCTTTTGAAAGAAAAAGTTGAAAAAGTTTGCTGGAAGGCTTCCAAATAAAGGTTTTAAACTAAGCCTTATACACTAGGCATACAATCAACAAGTAACTATAGTTACTTGACACTTGTTGACGGTACAAGCAGAGTTAGGCGGGAAAGTGCGATACGTAAACAAATGGCGGACATTTTAAATTTTGCTTCTATGTGTGAACGAGAAAAGTTGTCTAGCACCAAAATATAAGCTTGATTGGAACAGATGTGCTGTCAAATTGTCTCTCATAGTAATGTAACTTTAACTGTTTTCTATAGTTGTTTTGTGTAGAATTTTATATGTGCTTGTTTGATAGGATATTCTTTATCTGCACTATCGTTGGCAGGTGAGTGGAAGCTTCCATTAAGTTGATATTTGCCAAGTGGCCCATTTTTATCATTTGCCGTCTGTTCACATTCGAAATAGGAAACAATACACATTTTCAATCATGGCGACCATTTTGAATCGTTAATGAAATTTTTCTTGGCTCCCCCACTGTAAACCATACACAATATCTTGAGAGTATTTTTGCCAAGTGGCACCTTCCTATCATTATTTACCGTCTTTTAACATTCAAAATTGTAGACTTAAGGTACGCAATTGTAATTCGTGGCGGCCATTTTGGATCGTAAGGGCTATTTTGCTTGGCTCCCCCTCTGTAAACCTTCTTTAACATCTCAAGAAATGTTTTGCCAATGGACACCTTCCTATCATTATTTTCCGCCATTTTACATTAAAAAACAGAAGATAGTTGATGCACCTTGTCATTCATGGCCGCCATTTTGAATTGTAAGAGATATTGTTCTTGGCTCCCCCTCTGTAAACTTTTTCTATAATCTTAAGAAGAGCCTAGTGCTAAGTGGCACCTTTTTATCATTATTTTCAGTATGTTTATATTCCAAAAAGTAAAATAATACATATTTTTCAAACATGGCGGCCATTTTGAATCGTAGGGGTCATTTTTTATGGCTCCCCCATTGTATACCATTTTTTACATTTTAAGAATATTTTTTGCCATGTAGCACCTTCCTAACATTATTTACCGTCTTTTTACACTCAAAATAGGTAAATAATAGGCCTATTCATTCATGGCCGCCATTTTGAATCCTAAGGGACTTTTTCGTGGCTCCCCTTCTGTATCGCTTTTCTTTGACCTTATGAACATTTTTGCCAAGTGAAACCTTCCTACTATTTTTTGCCGTTTTATTTGGGATTCATCGATGAACAGCCTGTACTAATACAAAAATGTTCGGAAATAATACACATATTCTTTTCTTTTTAGCCATGTTTAGCCATGATCAAAGTCAGCTTGCTGCTACACACAATGTCGAAGCAAGGTGTCAAATATGAGCGTGCTCATCTGTTTGTTTACATAATTGCAACAATCAAATCATATCATGCAACTCGTCTTTCGATTGGCCCGCGTTTATGAAGGCACTGCCATCTAGAATAAATATAGAACGTTTTCGAGCTCTTTGCTACGCAAATCTTTTTAAAGTGTCTGGATTTCGTGAACCTCACGCCATGTGAATAACAGCAATATACTCTTTCAACTCAAAACCCATGACGTTTTCCACGATACCGTTCAAGAATACCAATTCCTTCGAAAACGAAAACGACTTCGTTTTCAAATTGCGTTTTCAACTCATCTCCCACGAACTCAAGAATTGGGGTCCAGTCCTTATGCCGTCGTTATACCATGGTTATACCACCTATACCCAGGATGTACATGAATCCGGGTCAAGATATTTTACATCCTATTGTTATTGCTAATACCATAGAAATTAAATCAACTTTGATAAAATTATTATATTTTAACAAATAATTTTACAATGGAACTTGAAAAAGTAATGAGATCACACACATAACAAAAACTTGTAGAAATACAGCCAAACCTTACACACTCAAAAGAAATGAGATCTAAAAAAAGTGCCAAGCTCATCTACCCTTCCACATTTGCGCATTCTTAATTCATAAACGTACAGTGTCCCATAACAGCATTCTCGAAAAGCTTGGCAAAATAAAATTTGCATGTTATTACGTTTAAATTAATTAGAAAAAAGAACTTGGTTGAACTATTATGTTTAAATTAATAATCGCAAATTCTATTTTGCCAAGCTTTTAGAGGATGCTGTTATGGGACACTGTACGTTTATGAATTAAGAATGCGCAAATGTGGAAGGGTAGATGAGCTTGGCACTTTTTTTTAGATCTCATTTCTTTTGAGTGTGTAAGGTTTGGCTGTATTTCTACAAGTTTTTGTTATGTGTGTGTTTTGATTACTAAAAGCCTAATGCAGATAAACAATAGTATGATTGTCCACCTAGGCTATACAAAAATGTACGGAAATAATACACCTATTCTTTTCTTCAAATGATCTCACGCAAAACTCCTGTCACTATATTATAAAAACGAAAACAAAAACTGTGCAAATTTTCAATGTTCTTTTGATAATCTGTTGATTTACATGGCTGTGGATGCAGTGAAAGGTGTAAAATAACATTAGTTGTGCACTTGTTGTAGCATGGGAAAGTTTTAATTGGATGTGAGTTGCCTAGTCTTAACCAGTCCTTATACCGTCGTTATACCATGGTTACAGTCTTGGGGAGAAGCGCGCTACAAGTAGCGCGCTACATGTAGCATGCTACTTTTACGTGTAGCGGAGCAGTAGCGCGCTACTTTATTAAGGGGGCATATTGTAGCGGTAGCATGCTACAATTTTGTAGCGTTAGCGTGATATTTGCGCTACTTTTTAAGTTCCGGGGCCAGCAGTCCCAGTACCACGTAAAGTCAAAAGTCGGCACTGCAAACTAACTTGTAACGCCCGCCGCGCCACGTCATGTGCTCGCCGTGTAGACCGGCCCGTAATCTCGTCTCACTTCCACACCATCTCCCTCCCTCGCTCTCGCTCTCTCTCTCTCTCAATGCGTCATCCGAAAGATGCGAGCGATCGCCGATCTGTCACATCGGTTGAGCTGACTTTACCAAAATATTGCAGTGATTAGATTGCGTGGTGCATCTTGAGTGCTATTTCAGGGTCGTAAACAAAATGTATCCACGATAATTAGAAGTCGTATTATTGATTAAGAGCATAAGACGCTCAATAATTACGCCAATCGTCTGAATTGCATATTAAAATGAAGTGATTAGTGTCATATATCCCTCCTCCCTTGGGACATTCCAGGCTATATCGCTATTGTACGGCACCAGTAAGCCTATTCCGAACCTTGTTTGTCGCATTCTTCTGCAGTGGTTCCGCGAAAAACACGTTGTTGAAAATAAAAAATGCAATATGAATGTTGATCATTAGGCCTAGACTAGGGCCTAGCCTAGCCTACATTAAAAGAACGCCTTCTATCACAATGGAAACCGAAACTATGTGCTTTTGATGATAGATCACAATCGAGTTGATATAAATGGAGTTAAAAATCATCGCGGCACGACGTCAAAAGGCTTTAAAAACGGATAATTTGGGATTTCGACGACCCCTGGTTAAACGGGAACATGTAGATGAAAAGTAGCGCGCTATATTTCGTGAGTAGCGCGAATGTAGCGTCGCTACATCTGAAAAAAAGTAGCGAAAAAGTAGCGAAGCTACTTTTTCGGGGCATGTAGCGTTAGCGATAGCATGCTACTTTTAAAAAGTAGCGACCCCAAGACTGCATGGTTATACCACCTGCACCTATACGGTAGTTTTAGTAGAGATTTGTGGGCGCTGCCATCTTGGCTGTGACGTCACGGAAGTGCTGCTAGAAACTCGTTTCCACCATGCAGCACATGTTAGCACAGCACCTTCATGGCGCCACCCAGGATGTACATGACTCCGGGTCTAGATATTTTACATCCTATTGTTATTGCTAATGCCATAAAAATTAAATCAACTTTGATAAAATTATTATAATTTAACAAATAATTTTGCAATGGAACTTGAAAAAGTAATGAGATCACACACATAACAACAACTTGTAGAAATACAGCCAAACCTTACACACTCAAAAGAAATGAGATCTAAAAAAGGGCCAAGCTCATCTACCCTTCCACATTTGCGCATTCTTAATTCATAAACGTACAGTGTCCCATAACAGCATCCTCCAAAAGCTTGGCAAAATAGAATTTGCATGTTTACGTTTAAATTAATTAGAAAAAAGAACTTGGATGAACTATTACATTTAAATTAATAATCGCAAATTCTATTTTGCCAAGCTTTTCGAGGATGCTGTTATGGGACACTGTACGTTTATGAATTAAGAATGCGCAAATGTGGAAGGGTAGATGAGCTTGGCCCTTTTTTTAGATCTCACTTCTTTTGAGTGTGTAAGGTTTGGCTGTATTTCTACAAGTTTTTGTTATGTTATAATATAGTAGGTAGGCCAACAGGCTAGGTATAATCAATGTGGATAGAGATTAGAGTCATTAACTTACCCGAGTTGTAGAGGTGACTGCCATAGTAGAACACAAATAAAAATAAATACATACTAATTAGGCACTATAGTCACGAGACGTTTCGGCTTTGCCTTCTTAGGTCGTTATGGTCTACGAAGCTGTTGACGAGGAGAGGTTAGAGTTAGTTAGGTTAGTTAGTTAGTTAGTTAGGTTAGATGAAGAAGAAGTGGGGGTGAAGGGTGGCTAGGGGGCTCAAATATGTGCACATGTGGATGTGCTAATAATAGCATATTATAATATATATATTTTTTTATTTGTTACCAAAATTGTTGTGTTTAAATGCATTGTTGTTGTAATGCTATTTCAAAAATTTACGAAAATGTAGTTTATTGTTGTTTCTGCATCTATGTAATTAGATTTATTTAGTTGTCCTCCTTTGTAAATCAGTTTTTATAACTGAATAGGATAGACGTTAAAAATAAATAAATAAATAAAATAAACAACACCATTAATTCCACCACATACAGTTCACGAAACTACCACTGACGCACGGCGAGCCAAACTAGATTTACTATGGACCAAGCTAACGTAAGATAAGAGGGGACTGCCCCATGCAACACAGTTACACAATGCGACCTCACCGCCCCGCACCTTCTCCAGAAGACTGGATATTGTAAGCCAGCCATGGTCCTGTGATCTACAATTTGCATGAAACTTGGATGTGCGGACCCAATGTTGAGAATACCGATGGCGACATTCTGTAAACATGTTGTATTTTGGTAACATGGTTGGAATTTGCTGTTCTGGCGATGACATAATGATAATGGTAAACAAGTCGGTTAATATTATTATGCTGACGTTTCAACAACACGAGGGGTACGGTGAATACTCAGCTTTCAAGAAGAGGGGGACGTAAGTTGGATTTAGGCCCTTTAGACGTACAGACTGGAGCCCTGGAGGGGGAAGTCAAGAAGCGTCTAGGGGAAGCCTATTTATGTCCAAGTGTCTTTGTAGACGGGGAGTTGGACTAAGGACGAAGAAGAGAGAAGACGTAAAGAGGAGAAGAAACTAGACCAGGGGAATCCGAGAGCTACCTGCAGTACTAATACCAAAAGAGAGTTATTCGGCAAGTCATGTGTGGAGTGGACATTAGTAATTAGATAGGAGTGTTAACTGTTAAGTTGTAGGAATCACTTAGATTCGAACCCGCGTACTTACACACGCAATGCACAGGTTATCAGAAGACTAGTGTAGGAGTAATCAGACTCAAATACAGCAATCTCTTATTTTGAATTATGTTCTGTTCTTGTGAAAACCATGATTGAATCCATTCCCAAATTGTCCCAGAACACAGTACGGTCTTGGTCGCTATCTCCGAGTCAGGGGGAACGGTAATTGTAATGGCTACGCCCCGTAGTTATTGTTGTTGTTGAGGCCCTGACTCAGCAGATGGTCTACAATATAACCTCGCCGTCCCGCACCTAATTCCGCCGGAAGGCACGAGGGCAGATGCGGCAGCTGACACGCATTGTAGAGGAGAACAACGTACAAGGTCGACGACCAGAGAGGAGGACCCTTAAAATGGCTTTTGAACTGGAGCCTAAACGTTGGTCAGTGAACCAAAGGTTAAGACAAGGTTTTACCCGTAAGTACATCTACTCATATAAATTATATAAAAATACAAATGTTTATTTCTAGGTTGTAACTTGTTAGACGAGTGAGCGCAGCGAACGTAGTCTTTTCTTTCCTAACGCTATACTCGATCGGGCCTTGGCCGTGAGCATTGTCCAATGTATGTTTGTCTGTCCGATCCCATACGGCCGAACGGCCAAATAGATTGAGCTGAAATTTTAAACACACATCCGTGACCAGGTAACTGAGAACTGCTAACAAAATGAGCAATATTCATTGCGATTTAAGCTCACAAGAAATAAAAATTTGAAAAATTTAAATCTAGATCGCAAATGTTTAAAATACCCATTAGTAAAATAGAACACAGCCTGTGAAAGTTCGCGATCAGTAGTATGAGAAGAACCAAGTCAATGTTTATTATTTTGTTTTTGTTTTTTGTTATGCATGGCTTCTGTCATTCAAGAACATGGCTCTGTATAATTACTGATCGTAAGGCGAGGAAGAAAGAGACGTATTTTATCTCGCAAACATCAGCTGGTAAGTAAGGAAGTATATTAGTTCCCGAAACTAGAATGCGAGCTCTGGCAATCGTCGTCGGGGACCCCCCATATTCTCTGACGACCTTCCCAAAAACGACGAAAAGGACAAAACGAACGATGACAAAGACGATGACGACCACGACGAGAGAACCCTCCATTTTCTTTCGCCTTTTAAGTCTTTAATTTTTCATACATTGACGCTGGAGGAAGTACCTGTTCTAGGGGTCATACACCGGCCGTTCCATTTAGCCTGGGGTGTAGCCTATCTGGTCAACAAGGGTCTGTGACCACAAATGTCTGTGTAAAGATTATACTAGGGAAACGCCAAAATCGTTGTTAGACGAGTGAGTGAGCCATGTGTTGAGTACTTACTAACATTACTTCTCTTCCCCCTACCTATAGGCCTCCCTAGCCTATCATAGGCTAGAGTGGCGCATTATGGCCTTACAGTTGACGTGTTCTTATACAAACTAAACTTAAAAACACTATTATTTATACCACAATATAATTATCGAACTTAAATGCAAATGTTCCCGGGTACTCAACACATGGCTCTCTCACTCGTCTAACATTCCCTAGTATGAAACATTAATAATATTATCAATTAGCTACCAAAGTAACTGTAGAAAAGTTGGCACAAACTCCTATAACCGTCTTTAGAAGCAAGGAATGAACCCACACATAAATGGGAGTTGTAGGTTCTTTCTTTCATTCATCATAAACATGAATTGCTTCCTTGCCCAACTATGGAAAGTACTAAATTAATCCATGGCTTAGCTAGATCCAGACAAGCACTTGTAAGAATATTATACACAATTTTGCAATGCAGTGTTTATAAACATTTTTTAATCATACATTTTTTATTCTCAAATAATCTTTTTTATACAGTGAAAATGTAAAACCGGTTCGTTCCAAATTGTTAGGTTAAATAAACTTAAAAAATAGTTTTTGTAAATATATGCATAACACCCAACAAAATTTCCAAATAAAGAAATTACTTCATTGCCTAAGCCTAATTTTAATACTGCAACAATTTTATACAAGAACAATCACATTGGTATGGTATGCACTATTCTTTCATAAATTCTGAAAATTTTCCCCAAGACTAAGATTTAGATTTCCCTGTGGTTGCATTAGAACTAGAGGTATGTTGGGAATTCTCGTCCGTTTCCCTCAAACAGATCAACTGAGACTTTTGACTTTCTAGTCGTCGAACGGCAGATTCCAAACGAAAGAGGTGTTCATCGCTAATGCCGGGCGCAACGTGCCGCATGGCTGAAGCGAGCTTGTAAAGATATTCCGTGTTGGTGCCACTCTGGCCGACAGAGGTCACAATCTGGCGTGCTATACTCTCAATGTCGGCAGAACCAGCAAACCATTCGTTCCCTTCGTTGCCCACGTAAATCGCCAGATCAAAGGGAACTTTGGGTGAATTGACATCCGCCTCGGGGTCTGAAGGGAAGAACGTCACTGTAACTCTTTCGTAACCCATTCTTTCCCTCATGTCCAAGTGATTAACGACATAGTCTTCGTCTCGTGTAGCAACTTTGTAGGCCACTCCCCACACCTGAGCCTGTAAAATATCAGAGAAGCCTAAACAAGGGAGATAATAATAATAATAATAATAATAATAATAATAATAATAATAATAATAATAATAATAATAATAAACACAATTAATTGGTCGGGACATTTTGCTGCGTCGAATATGCTTTTATTGCTTTTGACGTTTAGCCCAACTGTGTGGGCTATCCTCAGAAAACAAGAAATTAAATCTTGAAAACTTACAAAAATATAAGCCAAGACAAGGCTTCAAAGGCCGTCAATGCTATAATTTATCTTCAATTATATCGGGTCGCGAAAGTATAACAAATAATAATAATAATAATAATAATAATAATAATAATAATAATAATAATAATAATAATAATAATAATAATAATAAATGGTTTATTGTCAGGCTATCTACATTATGCGAGAGATCAGGCATTTACAGATGTACAGACAAGATGGTCACTAAATTAAGAGGTCCTTGTTCCCCGCGTCATTCCTTACGTCCCTCCCTTCGTCTCGATTAGCCAAGTTGCATAAATATGAGAAGTTTAAGCAATATCCAATCAACCAATCAATCAGTACCAGTTAAACTTATAAAATATTATATAAATATTAAATAACAATAATCATGGTCATGAAGTTTAGTTTCAGTACAGTTCATGAATCATGCATGAAACCCCAAGTCTAAAATTAACTAAACTAGGGAAACGCCAAAGTCGTTGTTAAACGAGTGAGTGAGTGAGCCAAGTGTTGAGTACCCGGGAACATCCCCTTTTCTCCCCTATAGGCCTACCTAAGGATCTAGCCAGTGTTGTAAAGTAACTGAGTAAAAGTAATTGAGTAAAAGTAATTAGTTACTTTTTGAGTAATTGAATTACTATTTCAATTACTTTTATTTTAAGGTAACTGTAACTGTAACTGAATTACTTTTAAAAGTAATTATACTCAGTTTTCAGTTACTTTTTAACAGTTACTTTTGCCAATCATGCTTGTTTACAGTTCAGCAATATAAAATTAAAATAATATCACAGCGTCTGAAACTAAAACAATATTTTTAATTTATGATGTTTTTTATAAAAAAATTTTGGTAGGCCTACCTCTAGTATGGAACGAGATTTTTCTGCTGACTCAACTTGCATTCCTATTGCTGAATTTGTCTTGGTCAACATGACAACAATAAATCAAAGCAACTGCTAGTTGCATCTAAAAATTGCAATAGATAAGACAATTCCTTTGAATTCTACTAGGCTGCTTCGCGAACGCTATTTCCAGTCGCGCTGATTGATGAGATTTTTATTTAAATATTTCTGTCCAATGATTACGTTTTTAAGTGAGATCTCATTACTTTTTCTATAGTTAACTTGATATTATTTGATAATTATACACGTGAAAAGCTTATATTAAAACCTTAATTTCTATGAATTTTGACCAATGTTTTCAACTTTTTTTTCAAAAGGCACTACATTACTATAATCATAATGTCAATGTAAAATATGAACGTTGTAGCTCTACTCGTTTGTTTAGAATCGGCCCAAATGTCACGAAATTACATATCGTATTATGAACCGGGAAAAAATCTTAAAAGTACGATTTCTATGAGAAATATTTATAAAAATGTCTCTAAAATCATAACATATATTTTCCGTAATTTTAAACGTTCCCAAAGTTTCATTAAGATCGAAGCAGCCGTTTGCTAAATATCACAAAATATCTAATTAAAAATCGAAAAAAGTCGTAAAAGTACGATAATCATAAGAAATATTTGATCGATTGTACCCAAAAACGTGGCAAGTCTATTTCAGAGATTTTGAAGGTCCCCTCAAATTTTCATCATGACCGCATATTATGCCGTTTGCAGTTAGAGCGCGAACAAACAGACAAAAATACAAACAAAAAAACAAAAACAAAAAAAACATTTGAGACAATTTTTTTTTTTTTTTTTTTTGGGGGGGGGGGATCAGTGAAATTGAAGTCTTTGATTCGCTCATCCAATTATAGATAAGTGTCTGCAGAATCTAGGATATTGAAATAAAAACCCATCAGAAGATTAAACAGTAGATTGTATTGAATTTAGTTTCATTCCTTCGTGAGTAAATATTTGTTGCACTTTTTTATGTTGGCATTTTGGCGAAAACCAAGCTGACAGCTGACACTACACAGTGCTTCTTAGTTTTTCCTATTATTCTTACAGCTTTTTTTTTTTGCATGACTAAGATCCGATGAAAATTGTTTTAGAAGTATTACCCAACACTATTAGTCCATAGCTCAAAATATGTGACTCAATCAGGGCATAGTATAACTTACTATCAATAGCAAATTCCAATCTGAATGTTTTCATTTTACGTAGTATACATAACATATAATATTAGAGCTTATATAGTTTGCTACATAATCGGAGTGCCCCACGATAATGCAGTTGTCAATGTAGAGCCCTCAGAACTAATAATAATAATAATAATAATAATAATAATAATAATAATAATAATAATAATAATAATAATAATAATATAATACGTAATTAATGTAATATCTTCACCACATAACCTGATACAAATATTTTGGTCTTCCATATTTTTCAAATTATCAATATCAGATTACTTGGTTTCACCCGCTATGCTACTTCGTTAAAATTAATAAAAACAATCTTTTCTAATGTTGCCATATTTTCATGAGCAAGGGCTGGTGGTTGCATCATCAGTATTATTATTATTAGGATTATTGTTATTAACTTTAAAAATATATTGATTGTTTTGTTCCATAATGAGTAGTAGTAATGAAGGATGTTAATAAGCTTGTTGTTTGGTGTCTATAAGCCTGAGTAATAAAATATATAACTAATTGTACAAAAAAAATAGATTGTGTAATTATTTTTGGAAAAAAAAATCTGTTCCGTCATGATTTTAGTAATGCATTTTTAAGAAAGTAGCTTAAAAAGTAACTCAGTTACTTCATAAAGTAACTGTAACTGTAACTCAATTACTTTGAAAATAAAGTAACTGTAACTGTAACTGAATTACTTTTACAAGCAAGTAACTGTAACTGTAACTGAATTACTTTACAAAAGTAACTTTTACAACACTGGATCTAGCCCAGTATGAGGAATGATACCGGGTAGGCCTACTCAACACATGGCTCACTCACTCGTTTAACAACGACTTAGGCGTTTCCCTAGTTATATAAATTGAACATTTGAAATGCGAATCGTATTCAAAACGTATTAGCGTGAAACATTAACAAATTTCCAAGATAAAACAAAATAACCTAAGTTTTATTTCCCATTCAACACCCCTCCAAAATATAATGTGGGTGTAAGAATATAAAAAAGTTCGAGCTAACGAGTATCGAACCCCAACCCTCCGTGCGGTCGACTTAATGCTTACCAATAGGCCATGCAAGCCACGTAGATATTGTCCCGCTAGCTGCTACTAAACAAATGCTATCGATATTTTAAAAATCACATTTTTATTTATTGTAGGATTAAATCGCAATGAATCTAGCTGATTTTGTTAGCAGTTCTCAGTAAACTCGTACTGGATGTCTGTTTAGAATTTCAGCCCAATCTGTTCAGCAGTTCGGCTGATTTTCGACGTACAGACAGACAGACAGACAGACAGAATCACAGAATGAGATCCGTTCGAGTTGAATGGAGACACTCGGTCGCTCCGCTCCCTCGTTTAATTATACTAGGGAAACGCCAAAGTCGTTGTTAAACGAGTGAGTGAGCCATGTGTTGAGTACCCGATTATATTTCTTTTCTTCCCCCTACCTTAGGCCTACCTATAGCCTATCATAGGCTAGAGAGGCGCATTATGACCTTACAGTTGACGCGCCCGTCCCCGTATACCAACTAAACTTTAAAAAAACTATTATTTATACGAATATAATCAAACTTAAATGCAAATGTTCCCGGGTACTCACCACATGACTCGCTCACTCGTCTAACTACGACTTTGGCGTTTCCCTAGTCTAGTTGGCTAAGGCGCCCTTGTAGCCGAGATGTGAAAGAAGTGGGTTCAATCCCCTGGTCGGGAAAGATTTTGTAATTTCTTGATTGTATTTCAAAAACAATTAAACATGTTTTTGAAATGCATAGAACGCTGTGTAGTCCATCATCTGTGGCAATAGGGCCTACTATGGTAAACATAGCCAGTACGAAATACGTGAAATATTGCAAGGTTTACTCAATCTACGAGCGAAATTTGGGGGTACCTTGACGTGCAATATTCGACAGACCTTGCAGGGGCACGGCATTTCACGGCCAGGCGAATAACAAACAAAAAATATCTTTTCAAAATCTAAGACATTGTCGTTAAAATAATTTCTAAACATTGGAAGTCTATTTTTCAGTTTATTATTTCTTGTAGGTTTAAATCGCCATGAATCTTGCTGATTTTGTTAGCAGTTCTCAATAAACTCGTACCGGATGTCTGTTTAAAATTTCAGCGCAATCTGTTCAGCGATTCGGCTGATTTTCAACGTACACACACACACACACACACACACACACACACACACACACACACACACGCACGCACGCACGCAGAAAAACAATAAGGGCCGTTTAAGTCGAATGGAAATCACTACGTTCGCTACGCTCACTCGTTCAACTAGCTTATCATCTAAATATTCGTTTATGGAGTAATATGCTTTTATATTTTATTTTATTTTTTAATATAAGTTAATACTCGTCTAATCCTGACATTTGCTGTTTGTTACATTAAAGTTTTGTTGTAAACGATGTAGATTTTTCCAGTAAAATTGGTAAGTTTAAAGATTCAAATATAAGAGAAACAGAGGATCTCCCGCATACAAAGGTAACTAAATTAATTATTAGGTCATTTCAGCAATTAAACACATTAAAATTAAAAACTCCGCAACTCCTACAGAGATTCCATGCATAGTATTCAAGAAATGTGCATCAATAGTCGGACTATTGGCAGATGTAACTTCCCATTTCTTTCTTGTAGATGATTTCCCAACACAGTTAAAATCGCCAAGGGTACCACCTATTTATAAGGGTAAAGGTAAAAAGAGTGATAGTAATTCTTATCGACCTATATCAACTCTTCCAATTGTAGGTAAAATTATTGAAAATATTTTGCACATGAGGTTATTACATGAAGTGGGTGCGTCTGAAGGTTTAAGTGCAAACCAGCATGGTTTCAGGAAAGGTAGGTCAACGCAAAGTGCCATGCTAGCATTTACAGATTTTATCTATAAAGGGATTGACAAACGGAATGGTAAGGTTAGAGCTGTCTTTGTTGATCTTAGGAAAGCGTTTGATTCAGTACCTTTTTTACCTCTTTAAATAAAACTAAAAACCAGGTATAACATAAGTCCTTATTTGTTAGCAATTTTGTCGGATTACTTTTTGAAACGAAAAATGTTTATCAACCTTGCAAATATTCAATCTTTTTTTGTGGAGTACCCCAAGGATCAATATTAGGACCCCTTTTATTTATTCTCTACTTAGATGATCTACTATAATGGCCGGAATTTTATATGCTGATGACTTGGCCTTTTATTTAGAAGATGTGGATGTCGAGGATATCGTAAGACGTCTTCAAGAAGTTCTCAAGAGGATGGATGCTTGGTTTAAAACTCAGGAACTTGATATTAATTATAGTAAAACAAATTTTATGATTTTTCATAAGACTAATGGTTGCTAAGCATGAATGATATTCATTTGACATTGAATTGTAATAAGTTAATTTCAAGAGTGTATGAATTTAAAAATCTTGGAGTTTTCTTAGATTGTAATTTAAATTTTAAGTAACATTATGAATATGTAGATATGTAATAAAGTATCATCAGCAATTGGAATTATAAGTAGAATGAAGAGGTTTGTAACTGAGAGAATGTTGAGGTTACTTGTTGATTCTTATATTCACTCTGTTATTGATTATTGCTTAGTGGTTTGGGCAGTAAGACCTTCTACTGAGTATGTTGTACTCCAGAAGAGAATTGACCATCTGTTTGATTCATTTACTTTGAGCCAAGATTTGCAGTCTGATTGTTTCACGATTGAGGAAAGGATAAAGTATAGCGTGCTGGTAAATACATACAAAGTATTAAAAGGTATGTATTTAGGTATTCAACCCAATATTTTTCAAATTGTTGGTCGTGATAGAAATTCTATTTTAATGTACTCATTGCAAGTTCCTGTGTAAGTTCTGCAAGTTTCTGAAGCATTTAGAGAGTCATTTTTGTACACAGGCGTATCCTTTTGGAATTCAATTTCTTATGATATTAGAAGCCAGTTTACTGAGCTAGGAATTGTAAAATTTAAAAGTAAAATTAAAGCAATGCTAATGAATCAAAGAGCGAAGAATTGATTTTTACAATTTATATGTGGGTTATTATCTGTGTGTTTGTGTAATGTTAACACCTCATACCTGCCAAGTTTTGAATCCCCAAATTCGTTAAAAGTCCTCAAACAGACTTTTAAGGGGCAAACGAGGTGGCGCGGGCAACCGGGGGGTCTGGGGGGCTTGAAAAGTGGGGTATCCGTGGGGCTTGCCCCCCGGATTTTTTTTACAATCTTGGTGCAATTTGGTGCATTTTAGTGAGTTTTGGGGACACTTTAATCATTCTTTTTTCCCCTGATTTGCTGTTCCTGATTTTTGGCAAACCTCATATATTCGTTTGAGTGGAATCGTCTAATAAATCAGTTTTTTTTCTTTTTTAACGATTATTTTCTTTTATTCTTCTTTCTTTCTTTTTTCATTTCCTTTTCCTTTCTCTTTTCCTTTTGTTTCTTTTTTTTCACACAACTTTTTTATATTTGATAAATTGTTGTGTTTTAATGCATTGTTGTTGTAACTGCAACTGTAGTTCATTGTTGTGTCTGCATCTATGTAATTTAGTTGTCCTCCTTTGTAAATCAGTTTTAATAACTGAATCTAGGTGCCCGTTAGGGCGCCGCAGCCAAGCCGCGGTGCGCTACACACTCAGGAACCTTATACAGCAAGCAGAGTTGGGGTGATTTCGAGGTGTCACCCAGCCATCATGAAACGTGATGTGAACTTGAAAACTATCAAAATCGAGGGGATTTAGGTACCCGACAACACATGCCAAATTTGGTTGGGGTACGAGCATTCCTTCTTGGTGAAAATATGACTTGAAACATGCTCAAAATCACTTTAAGGACGTTAGTTACTACTGGCTACTACTACTACTATTACTACTATCTAATTCGTCAGTTTCAATTGCCCAGCGATTCTGACCAAACGGGTGGGGCTACAAGTACAACGTTCATATTTTACATGGACATTAGGGTAATAGTGATGTAATTCCCCTTGAAAGAAAAAGTTTAAAAAAATTGCTGGAAGGCTTCCAAATAAAGGTTTTAAAATAAGCCTTATACAGGCATACAATCAACTAGTAACTATAATTACGTGACAATAATCGCCTACATTGTTTACAAAAAGCAAGTCTTTGGACCACTATATTTTTTCATTCTATTGTTAATTGGTAATACCATAGCAATTAAATCGACTTTGATAAATTTATTATATTTTAACAAATTATTTTGCAATAGAACTAGAAAAAGTAATTGGATGAGCGTAGCGAGCGTAGCGAGCGAAGCGAAGATTCCATTTCACTACACTGAAGAAAAAAATCCGGAATGTTTTTTTTTCTTTTTTTTTTTCTGTATTTTTGTGTGTCTGTTAACACGATTCCGGCTAAACCGATACTCCAATTGCGATGAAATTTTATGGAGGCCTTCGAAATCTCTGAACTTAGAACTGCCACGTTTTTGAGCGCAATCGAAAAATTATTTCTCATGAAAATCGCAATTTTACGATTTTTTTCGATTTTTAAAAAATTTCTTCAGCTTATAACACCTACATGCTTTGTCCGATTTTAATGATTTTTTGACAGAACCTTAATTTTATGAATTTAGGTATTCGTGTGAAAATTGAGCGCAATCAAAAAACTATTTCTCATGAAAATCGAAATTTTACATTTTTTTTCTTTTTTAAAACAATTCTTTGACTTACAACACCTACATGCTTCATCCTATTGTAATAATTTTTTCACAGAACCTTAATTTTATAAATTCATATATTTGTGTAAAATTTGTGCGCAATCAAATAATTATTTCTTATGAAAATTTCAATATTACGATTTTTTCCTTTTTTTAAATTACAATTAATTAAAAAAAAAATAAATTTTAGTTAATTTTTCATTTAATTTAATTTAATTTTAAAAAAAATTTCAACTTAGTAATGATTTTTTCACAGAACAACAGAAAATCCGCATAACACATGGCAGCTCAATGCACCAATTACGCTCATCCAACAACGCGGCGGGACTTAAGCGTTTTCCTAGTGAGATCCCACACATAACAAAAACTTGTAAAAATACAGCCAAACATCACACACTCGAAAGAAATGAGATCTAAAAAAAAGGGCCAAGCTCATCTACCCTTCCACATTAGCGCATTCTTAATTCATAAACGTACAGTGTCCCATAACAACACCCTTGAAAAGCTTGGCAAAATAGAATTTGCATGACCATTACGTTAAAATTAATTAGAAAAAAAAAGAATTTGGATGAACTATTACGTTTAAATTAATAGTTGCAAATTCTATTTTGCCAAGCTTTTCAAGGGTGTTGTTACGGGACACTGTATGTTTATGAACTAGGAAAACGCTAAAGTCCCGCCGCGTTGATGGATGAGCTTTTTAAAGTTTTTAGTTTGCGTGGGATATCTTTACTTTTGCAAGTGCTTTGTTTTGCTGCCTACGCATTGTAGGTGATTGTTGTACAGTTTCTTTTGTTTCTTGTCAATTGGTATTATTTACCGTAAAAACTTATATTAAAAGCTATATTTCTATGAATTCTGGCTAGCTTTTTCAACTTTTTCTTTCAAAAGGTACTACATCACCATAACCTTAATGTCCATGTATAATATGAACGTTGTAGCCCCACCCGTTTGGTCCGAATTGGCCCAAATGGCACGAAAATATCGTTCAAAAAATAAAAAAACTTATATTAAAAGCTTTATTTCTATATATTCTGGCTAACTTTTTCAACTTTTTCTTTCTTTCAGAAAGCAATACATCTCCATGACCTTAATGTTCATGTGAAATATGAACGTTGTAGCCCCACCCGTTTGGTCAGAATCGGCCCAAATGTCACGAAAATATCGCACTAAAAATCGAAAAAAATCGTAAAAGTACGATATTCATGAGAAATATTTCTTCGATTGTACCCAAAAACGTGGCAAGTCTAAGTTCAGAGAAAACGAAGGTCGTGTCAAATTTTCATCAAGATCGCATATGCCGTTTGCCCGGTAGAGAGCGAACAAACAGACGGAAAAACGAAAAAAAAAAAAAAACACCCGAGCTAAATTTTTTGGGGGGTCGGTGAAATTGAAGTCTTCGCTTCGCTCATCCAATTAAGAATGCGCAAATGTGGAAGGGTAGATGAGCTTGGCCCTTTTTTTTAGATCTCAATTCTTTTGAGTGTGTAAGGTTTGGCTGTATTTTTACAAGTTTTTGTTATGTGTGGGATAGGATAGACATTAAACAAATAAATAAAATAAATAAAAAATAAATAAAATTTTGAGATAAGAAACTTTTTTACCGGGTATTATTTGTATTAAGCTATAATTCTTTTTTGTTACCGGACTAAGCTAATTAATTGATTGTCCTCTCCAGAAAATAATGTTTGCTGTGGATTTCAAAAACATTGCCGAATATGGGTAGACCTAAGCACAAAAAAATTAGAGTATGGGTAAGTTCTTGTTGTTGAAAGGTCTTTTTGCGTTTATTTGGTTCAAGGGCACGTTAAACCATTAGGTTACAATGTGTCACTTGAGCGTTTGAGATAGATCCGTTCTCAGCCACAGGCATGGTCGGGGAGGTCGTCCTGGATTACCTGGTGACGATTGCCAACTTTCCGTACTAGGTGATGTTTGTGCAGGGATTGGAACCTTTATTCATAACGGTTCCGGTTCTGGTTCCACTTCCAAATTTTATAACGGTTCCGGTTCCGGTTCCTGAAGTATAAAGGTTCCGTAAGAACCGGTTCTTAACGGTTCTTTAAAATAATATTTTGTGCAAAGTCGTGGAAAGTGTGGCCCTACAAATTTTGACTATTGGACATCTATGGTTAAAAATTTAAATTAAGTCATAAAAATAAAATAATTACAATAATATTTATTAATAATGTTGTATAGGCCCTAATGAATAATATAATTGGTAAGTTTCAAAAAAAAAATTACAAATAAAAATAAATTAAGAGATTTCAGTTCATTTATTGATTGTGTGTTTCACGTAGGTATAGTTCATTTTTGTTTAGTTTACTTTTTTATTAAAGATCGTATTAGTAGCCTATTCATCACGTAGTAGGCCTAGAAGTAAAATGTTCACTGAGATTAATCTAGTCAAAGCTGAACAGCAAAGGTCTTTGCGGGCCGGGCCATATCGGACAGGATGTGACCCAGAAGGTGAGAAGACAAAAAATGTAAGTTTTACACAAAAAACTGAATAGCCAAGAATTTTTTTCAAAAACTAGTGAACGAATTTTCAGCGTTTTTATTTGAATATCATTTGAAAAGTTGAAATATTAATTTTGTTGAAAATTAAAAGCAGATATTTTGGAACCTTTATGAACCTTTAAGAACCTTTAAGAACCTTGTGTAATATAACGGTTCGGTTCCGGTTCCATAGACCACCTCTCCAAACGGTTCCGGTTCCGGTTCTACAATATGAAACGGTTTCGAACGGTTCCGGGTTCCGGTTCCAATCCCTGTGTTTGTGATATGGACTTTGCCTCGTTACTCACCTTGTACATTCAGCAGAGGAATAACCTGGGCCAAATTCCACTCCCGACCCAGGTAGGGGTTGGAGAGATAGGAACTTGAATTTTAAAATTTTATTTATTCACAATCGATAGGTGGTTAACATACACTAATATAGCCTATACGTCCACATAGACCCTTTCTAGTAAAAATGCTTAAAATGAACTAGACATTAAACTACATAAGGCCTACTTGGAAAAAAAGGTCTGTCTACAATAGACTGGTAGACGGTAGTTCCTTATTAAATAAATAAATTTGTGTCTATACCCACTCTGTAACAGAACTGATTTTCATTTCACATCAAATTTAAAGCCGACCAAGCCAACGCTGTAGACGCCGACACCATTGAAGAGCAAACAATGACCAACTATAGAGACTGGCATACTTAAGTTGGAAACACCGATCAATCAAGCTGAACACGATTCGACCCGCGGACAGCACCAGAATCAACAAGGCTGATTCGAAAATACCTTTACAATGTATTATGTGCCTCATTGCCAGTACGTTGTGTAATACAGTGTGGCTCGTTGGTCTTGTTGTTAGCGTATCTGCTTCCAATGCAGAAGGTCCAGGGTTCGATTCCCGTCAAAGTCAGAAGTTTTTAACTTCTGATTTGGACTTCAGTTCGTGTCTTAGTAGTTTGTAAGACGGTGAGTAGTGACTTTGGAGCCGTCCTAGCAACGAAGCACATAATAAATTCAGAGTTGTTCTGAATCGGCCTTGTTGATTCTGGCGTTGATCCGCGGGTGTTCGCACTGTCCATACCACTGATTGCTATATTTCCTGTTAAAAAATATCGATCTTTGGTTGGTTATCACTCACTCGTCGATTGCGTCGGGGCCTACAGAATAGGCTTAGTCGCTTTGATTTACTGTCCCCCACTGAAAATCAGTTATATAACTGAGTGGGTAGACTCTAAATACAATTTATTTATTTTATTTATTTATTTACGGCTCCGAAGTCACCGTTTACTACCTAAGCCAAGAA
>JAMZAV010010782.1:0-35297 GCA_024449915.1 Sweltsa coloradensis
TCTTTTGGGTCATTTGCTATTTTTCTGAGCTTGTTTTTGTAAAAAGGCGTTTTTCAAAAACTTTTTCCCAGTTTGCTTTTTTTGGGGGTCTTTTTGCTTATTTTCATTTTTTTTCATTTTAAACAGTTTCTTTTTGTAAATTTTTGCTACTATTCGTCAGTTTGCTTTGTAAAATGCCCAGATTGTAAATTGCATTTTTGTCGGGTTTTGTTAGTTTTAGTCTTTTTATATTTGGGTTTTGTCATTTTGTCAGTTTTTCATTATCACATTTTTGACATTTTTTCATTGTAAAATTTGCTATTTTTTCGCCCACTAAAATATTGTAAAACTTTTTCATTTTTGTCGATTACATTGTGTTTTTTTCCTTTAAAAAAATCTCAAAACACAAATATTGCACAAAATGCCAGTTTAACAATTTGACGTTTGTTTTTTTTTCAGTTTGGGACATAGTGGGGAAATACACAGTTTGTCAGTTTGTTTATTGTTATGATCACCATTTGCCAAAATGCCATTTTGCACTGTTTGTCATTTTTTTATTTTGTCAAATTAACATATTGCGCAAATCACGGGATGCCAGTTTTTAGTTCGTAAAGATTGTCAGTTTCTCATATTGGCCCAAAAATGCACAGTTGGTGATTATTTATTCGTTAGTTTTTCATTTTGGGCTCATATTGCACAGAATGAAACATTTTTGCCCCAGATTATTTCGTCAATTGCCCGATTGCCCCATATTGCACGAATGCACAGTTTCCCAGAGTTTCATTTTCGCCAATTTTTTCAGATTGCCAGAATGCACATTTTTGCACAGTTTAATTTTTGTCAGATTGCCCGTTTGCTAAATATTGCACAAAAATGAAAGTTTCACATTTTTTCAGTTCGCCAGATTGCCCGATTGCACATTTTTGCACGAATGCACATTTGCACGGATGAATTTTGTCAGATTGTCAAAATTCCATATTTTTCCAGAATGAATATTTTTTGCAGATTTTACCCAGTTGCACATATCGTAAAAAATGCACTGTTTTGCACGTGTTTTTTCGTCAGATTGCCCAATTTTGCACATATCGCACAAAATCCCAAAATTTGCAAAGTTTTTATTTTTCGTCGATTGTCAGTTTTGCACAAATTGCAAAAATGCACATTTTTGTCATTTTTAATTTTTGGTCAATTGCCCATTTTTGCTTGTATTGCACAAAATCCCCAAAGTTAGCGAAAATTTAATTTCGTAAAGATTGTCATTTTTGCTCAAAATTGCCCCAAAAATGCCGTTGGCGCAGTTTCGATCGTCGATTGTGGGTTTTTTTTCCCTCATTTTGCACAGATGAAACAGTTTGCGCAGTTTTTAGTTCGTCGATTGCCCAGATTTATAATATTGCACAGAACCCAATTTTTGAAACATTTTTTAAGTTCGTCAAAAAGCCCAGATTGCACATATTCCAAAATCACAGTTTGCAAAAGAAAAATTTTTTTGTCAGATTGTCAGATTGCCGTTTTTGCACAAATGCACAGTTTGCAGAGAAGTCATTTGGGCACATATCGTACAATATGATTTTTTTGCCCAGGGGTTAGTTCGTCATTTTTGTCAGTTTGTACATATTGCACAGAATGCCATTTTGCACAGATTGTAATTTTTGATATTTTTGCCCATAATGCAATTTTTCACAGAATAAAAGTTTGCACAGTTTAATTTTCGCCCAATTTTCTTTTTTTCACATATTACGCAAAATGCACAGTTTGCAGATTAGTCATTTTGCACATTTTGTCAAAATGCACTTTTTGCACAGTGTTAGTTAGTAAAAATTGTCATTTTGCACATATTGCACTGAATGCACAGTTTGCAATTTTTATTTTTGTAAATTTTGTCAGATTGCACATTTGCACAAAATCCCACAGTTTCACAGTTTGGAAAGGGTTTGATAGTTTGTCATACGTCATGCGCAGAATGCACAGTTTGCACAGTGTTAGTTCGTCGGATAGTCTTTTGCCCCCAAATTGCACAGAATGCTAATTTTACCCCTTTGTTCGTCAGATTGTCAATTGCAAATTTTTCGCAAAATTTCACTTTTTGGTACAGAATGCACATTTTTGCTCAGATATTTTAGTGTGCCCAGTATTTTTAATTGCCCAAAATTTTTGGGGGAATTCACAGTTTCCCACAGTTTGTCTGTATTAAATCGTCATATTGCACATATTGCCGAAAGAAAATTTTTTCCACAGATTGTCCAGTTTTTTTATTTATATTGCCCAGTTTCATTTTGTCAATTTCTATTTTTCGTCAGTTTGATATTTTAATAATGTTGGGTTTTTGCCCAATAACAATTTTGGGTTTTGCTTGTTTTTATTTCTTTTCATATTGCAATTTTTTTTTTTCACGGGGGGGGGGGGTTTCCCATTTGGCCCAATTTTTGGTTATTTTTCCCCGCCAGTTTGATTTTTTTTAATAATTTCATTTTGTCAATAACATTTTTGTCAGATTGTTTTGTTTTTTTTGTTTGTTGTTTTTGGGTGTTGTTTTTTTTGTTGTTTTTTCTTTTTTCCCATATTGCCCTTTTTTTTTCCTTTTTTCCAAAAATTTTTCCTTTTTGCCCAAATTTGATATTTTTTTTGCCCAGTTTGTTTACTGTAAAAATGCCCAGATTGTCAATTGCTTTTTTTCAGGTTTTTAGATTTATTTCTTTTTCATATTGTAATTTTTCATTTTGTAAATTTTTTTCTTTTTCCCACAGTTTGCCCATTTTTATTTTGTAAATTTACTATTTTTTTCGTCAGATACCAAACTGTCAGCATATTAGTTTTTCAATTACATTGGGTTAGTTTTTGAATCTCAGAATACAAATTTTGCACAAAATGCAAAATTTTACAAAATTTTTTAAACAGTTTGTCTTTTTTTTCCGATTGGACATATAGCACAAAAATTTTCACAGTTTTTGAAATTTTAGTTCGCCCAGATTGTCAGTTTGGGCACAAATTGCACAGAAGGCCCCGTTTGGGGCTTTTTTTAATTTTCGTCAATTGTCAGTTTGCTTGTATTGAAACAAAATGCACATTTTAGCGAAATTTAATTTGTCAGATTGTCATTTTGCCCCATATTGAAAGAATGCTAAATTTGGCGCATTTTTTACGATCGCCCAATTGCCCATTTTTCCTCATATTGCACAGAATGCACAGTTTGCCCCGTGTTAGTTCGCAATTGTCAGTTTTATCATATTGCAAAAAAGAATCACATTTTGCACATTTTTTAGTTCGTCAGATTGTAAATTTATCATTTTTGGCACGAATGCACATTTTGCAAATTTTATGTTCGTCAGATTGTCAGATTGCACAAATTGCACAGAAGGGCACAGTTTGTTTTCCCATTTTTTTATTTTCGTCAGATTGTAAAATTGGGTTTTGGTATTGCACAGAATGCACAGTTAGAGCAATAAAGTTCTTCAATTGTCAGTTTTGCACATATTGCCGAATCCCTTTTTTTGGGGCGCGGGTTTACATCGCAATTTTTCATTTTTTTCCTCATATTGGCACAGAATCCCGTTTGCGCAGTTTTATTTTTCCCAGTTTGGGTCAATTGAAACATTTTTCTCAGAATGCCCCTTTTTTGCAATTTTATGTTTGTCAGATTGTCAGATTGCAAAATTTTGGGCCACAAAATGCACATTTGCAGAGATGTCGGGTTGCACATACGTACAAAACGCACTTTTTTTTCCTCAGTGTTGTTCGTCATTTTTCCCATTTTTGAACTATTGCAAAAATGCACATTTTTTGCAAGTTTTAGGTCCCCAGATTGTCAAGGGCAAAAAATTTTGAAACAGAATGCACATTTTTTGCGCATTTTTAATTTCCCGTCAGATTGTCTATTGCTCATTTTTGCACGGAAATGCCAGTAACACAGTTTTAGTTCGTCAGTTTTTTCAGTTTGCCCATTTTGGCACAGAATACACATTTTGCACAGTTTAATTTCGTAAAGATTGTCAGTTTGGGCCCCAAATTGCGCAAAATGCACAGTTTGCGGGGGGTTAGCCCATTTTAAGTATTTTGACATTTACTTTTTTATAAATTTGCTCTTTTTATCGTCGGGTACATACTGTCAGCATTTCAGTTTGCAATTACATTTTGTTTTGTTTTTTGAATCTCAGAAAACAAATATTGACAGTGCAAAGTTTACACAATTTGACAGTTTTGTCTTTTTTTCAGATTGGACATAGTTCGCAGAAAGCCAGTTTTTTCATTGTTTTGATTGTCCCTGTTTCACTTTTTGCCATATGCTCAGTTTTCCCCTGTTTGTCAAATTTTTTAGTTTGTAAGATTTAACAATTGGGGGCGAATGGGCCCGTTTTGCACAGTTTTTTGGTTTCCCCCAGATTGTCAGATTTCTCATATTTCCAAAAAGCACAGTTTGCACAGTTTAAGTTCGTCAGATTGTCAGATCGCACATATTACGCAGAAAGCACAGTTTTTCAGATTTAAATCATTGCACATATTTTACAAAAAAGGGGAAATTTTTTTCCCCCAGTGTTTTGTTCGTCAGATTGGCAGATTGCTCATATTTCACAGAATGCACAGTTTGCGCAGTATTATTTCTCGATTTTCAGTTGCCAAGTGCCAGAAAACACAGTTTTCACGTTTTAGTTTTGTCAGATTGTCAGTTTGCTCATATTGCCAGAAAGCACATTGGGGACAGTTTTTTTTCGTCAGATAGTCGTTTTTCTCATACTGCACAGAAGCACAGTTTGCGCAGTTTTATTCGTCAGGTTTTCGATTGCTCATTTTGCACAGAATGCACAGTTTTTCACAGTTTTGTCTTGCATATTCGTTTTAAAAATTTCTGTTTGTACAGTGAAATTCGTCGGGTTGTCAGTTTTTCACTATTGCACAAATCACAGTTTTTCAAAGTTTTAAATTCGTCAGATTGTCAGATTTCACAAATTTCCAGAAAGCACAGTTTTTCACAGTGTTGTTCGTCGGGTGTCAGATTGCACAAATTGGGGACAGAATGCTTAGTTTACACACTTTTTAGTTTTTCCGATTGTCAGATTGCACAGTTTCGCAGAATGCACAGTTCGCACAGAATGCACAGTTTGCTCAGATAGTTAGTGTTTCAGTACTTTTTGATTGCCATATTGTAGGGAATTCACCGTTTACACAGTTTGTTCTTATGTCAGATCGTCATATTGCACATATTTCGCAAAAGCAAAGTTTTGCACGATTTTCGCAGTTTGTTAGTAAATTTTCCCCGTTTCATTTTGGGCAAATTTGCTAGTTTTCGTCAGTTTGATATTGTAATAATGTTTAGTTTGTCAATAAAATATCTTAAGTTTGCTTTTTTTAGCATTTTTTTATATTTTCAATTTTTTTATTTCACTGTTTCATTTGGCAATTTTTAGTTTTCGCCATTTGATATTTTAAAAGATGTCAGTTTTTCAAAAACATTTGTCAGTTTTCTTGTTTTTTTGTTTGTTGTTGTTTTTGGGTTTTTGTTTGAAAGTTTGTCATTTTCATATTGTCTTTTTTCTTTTCTAGTTTCATTTTGTCAATTTTTATAGTTTTTGTCAGTTTTGTACTGTAAGAATGTCAGATTGTCAATTGCTTTTGTCAGGTTTAGTTTTTTGGGTCATTTTCATATTTATTTTCAAATTTTTCATTTCACAGTTTTACAGTTTTCTTTTGTCAAATTTACTTTTTTTGTCAGAACCTACTGCAGCATTTTAGTTTTTCAAATTTCATTGTGTTAGTTTCTTAGAATCTCAGAACACAAATATTGCACAAAATGCACAGTTTAACAATTTGAAGTTTGTCTTTTTTTAGATTGGACATATCGCACAGAAAGCACAGTTTTTCAAAGTTATAGTTCGTCAGATTGTCAGATTGCACAAAAATTTCAAGAATCACATTTGCTCAGTTTTTTTGTTCTCGGTTTTCAGTTTGCTTTTATTGCACAGAAGCACTTAGCGCATTTTTTAGTTCGTCAATTGTCGTTTTTCTTATTGCACAAATGCTCATTTTGGGGCAGTTTACGAAACGTAAATTTCGGGTTTTCTCAAAATTGCACAGAAAGCACAGTTTCGCAGTTTTATTCGTCAAAATTTCAGATTTTTCATATTGCCAGAATGCACAGTTTTCCAGTTTTATTCGTCAAAGTGTCAGATTGCACATTTGCTCAGAATGCACAGTTTGCACATTTAGTTTGTCAGATTGTCAGTTGCACATATTGCACAGAAAGCACGGTTTTTTCAGAGATAGTCATTCACATATCGTACAAAAATGCACTGTTTGCCCAGTGTAAGTTCGTCAGTTTTTTCAGTTTTTCACATATTGCCGAACACAGTTTCACAGATTGTAAGTTTGATTTTGTCATATTGCACTATTCCAGAATACACATTTTTTCACAGTTTTTGGTTTTCGTCAATTGTCAGTTGCACATATTCGCAGAAAGCACAGTTTCAGAGTTAGTCAGTTGCACCTATTGTACAAATGCACTGTTTCACAGGGTTTGTTCTCGATTGTCATTTCAATATTTCACAAATGCCAGTTTTTTCAAAGTTTTGTTTTTCAGTTGTCAGTTGCACATATTGCCGAATACACAGTTTTCAGAGATAGTCAGTTACCTATCGTACAAAAAACGCACTGTTTTCCTCACTGTTAGTTCGACAGTTGTCAGTTTTTCAAAAAATTTCCAGAATGCACGTTTGCAATTTTAGGTCGTCAATTTTAAAATTTACAAATTGCCAAAACACATTTGCTATTTAGTTCGTCAGATTGTCAGATTTCCCCATATTTCCGGAATGCCAGTTAGCACAGTTTTGTTCGTCAATTTTTGATTGCAAATTTTGCACAGAAAACACATTTGCACAGTTTAAGTTCGTCAGATTTCAGATTCACAAATTGCGCAAATGCACATTGCAGAGTAAGTCAGTTTGTAATATATTGCAGTTTCATTTTATCAATTTGCTATTTTCGTCAGGTACAACGCCGCATTTCAGTTTTTTCAATTAAAATTTTGTTTGTTTGTTAAATCTCAGAATACAAAAGTTGCACGAATCAAAGTTTACACAATTTGACAGTTTTCTTTTTTTCAATTGGACATAGTGCGCAGAAAGCCGTTTTTCATTTGTTAGATTGTCATTTGCCATATTGCCAAATTGCTCTTTTCACTGTTTTCTTTTTTTAGTTTGTAGATTTAAAATATTGCGCGAATGCACAGTTTGCAAAATTTTAGTTCGTCAGATTGTCAGATTTCACATATTGCGCAGAATGCACATTTTGCTCATATTTAGTTCGTCAGATTGTCATTTTCATGTATTGCACAGAATCACATTAAGCAAATTTAAGTTTCGTCAGATTGTCAGATTGCACATATTGCACAGAATGCTCAGTTGGCGCGTTTACGATCGTCAGATTGTCAGTTTTCTCTATTGCACGAAAAGCACAGTTTGCGCGTTTTAGTTCGTCAGATTTCAGATTGCACATATTGCTCAGAATGCCAGTTTTTTCCAGTTTTATGTTTTTTCAGATTGTCAGAATTTCACATATTGCACAGAATGCCATTTGCAGAGATGTCATTGCACATTCCAAAAAGCACTTTTTTCCTCAGTGTTAGTTCGTCAATTGTCGTTTGCACATTTGCACAGATGCACAGTTTGCAAATTTTAGGGCGTCAAATTTTCAATTGCACAAATTGCACAAATGCAAAAGTTTGCGCAGTTTTAGTTTTTCAGATTGTCATATTTCTCATGTTTCACGGAAGCCATTTCACAGTTTTATTTCGTCGATTTTCAGATTGCACATATTGCAAAAAGAATACACAGTTTGCCAGTTTTTAAAATTCGTCAGATTGTCCGATTGCAAATTGCGCAAAAGCCGTTTTCTGATTTATGTTTGTAAGTATTTTGACAGTTACTTTTATCAATTTGCTCGTTTTTTCGTCAGTACATACTGCACATTTCAGTTTGTCAATTAAATTTTTTTTGTTTTTGAATCTAGAATACAAAATTGCACAGAATGCAAAGTTTACACAATTTGACAGTTTGTCTTTTTTCAGATTTACATAGTCGCAGAAAGCACAGTTTGTCAGTTTTTAGATTGTCATGTTCCATATTGCCAAGTTGCTCATTTGCACTGTTTTCGTTTGTTAGTTTTTAAGATTTAACATATTTCGCAGAAAGCACAGTTTGCACAGTTTCCGTTCGCCAGATTGTCAGATTGCTCATTTGCACAAAATGCACAGTTTGCACAGTTTAAGTTCGTCAGATTTTCAATTGCACATTACCAAAACACGTTGCAGGTTAGTCTTTTCACTATTGTACAAATGCACTGTTTTCACAGGGTTTTTGGGGCAGATTGTCAGATTGCCATTTTCACAGAAAGCACAGTTTGGCGCAGTTTTTTTAGTTCGTCAATTTCAGATTGCTCATAGTGCACAGAATACCAGTTTGCACGTTTTAGTTCGTCAGATTTCAGTTTGCCTATTGCACAGAATCACAGTTGGCCATTTTAAGTTCGTCAGATAGTCAGTTTCTCATCGGGAAAGAATGCACAGTTTGCGCAGTTTTTATTCTCAGGTTGTCAGTTGCTCCCTTTTGCACAGAAAAGCACAGTTTTCACAGTTTTGCATTGCATTATCGTTCAAATATACTGTTTGTACGTTAAATTCGTCGGGTTTTCAGTTTGCCTTTGCACAGAATGCACGTTTGCAAAGTTTAAGTTCGTCAGATTGTCAGATTGCACAAATTGCACAGAATGCACAGTTTGCACAGAATGCACAGTTTGCTCAGATAGTTAGTGTGTCAGTATGTTAGATTGCACATATTGTAGGGAATTCACAGTTTACACAGTTTGTCTGTATGTCAGATCGTCATATTGCACATATTGCGCAGAAAGCAAAGTTTGCACAGATTGTCGCAGTTTGTTAGTATATTGTCAGTTTCATTTTGTCAATTTGCTAGTTTTCGTCAGTTTGATATTGTAATAATGTCAGTTTGTCAATAACATATCTTAGTTTGCTTGTTTTAGTCATTTTCATATTGTCAATTTTTTATTTTCACTGTTTCATTTGGTCAATTTGTTAGTTTTCGCCAGTTTGATATTTTAATAATGTCAGTTTGTCAATAACATTTTGTCAGATTGCTTGTTTGTTTGTTTGTTGTTGTTGTGTTGTTTGTTTGTTGTTTGTCATTTTCATATTGTCTTTTTTCATTTTCATAGTTTCATTTTGTCAATTTGATAGTTTTTGTCAGTTTGATACTGTAAGAATGTCAGATTGTCAATTGCATTTTGTCAGGTTGTTAGTTTTAGTCATTTTCATATTGTAAGTTTGTCATTTTGTCAATTTTTCATTTTCACAGTTTGACAGTTTCATTTTGTCAATTTACTAGTTTTCGTCAGATACCTACTGTCAGCATTTTAGTTTGTCAATTACATTGTGTTAGTTTGTTAGAATCTCAGAATACAAATATTGCACAGAATGCACAGTTTACACAATTTGACAGTTTGTCTTTATTTCAGATTGGACATATAGCACAGAATGCACAGTTTGCAAAGTTATAGTTCGTCAGATTGTCAGATTGCACAAATTGCACAGAATGCACAGTTTGCTCAGTTTAGTTCGTCAGATTGTCAGTTTTCTCATATTGCACAGAATGCACAGTTTGCGCAGATTGTAAGTTTGATAGTTTGTCATATTGCACATATTGCACAGAATGCACAGTTTGCAAGTTTTAGGTCGTCAGATTGTCAAATTGCACAAATTGCACAGAATGCACAGTTTGCGTAGTTTTAGTTCGTCAGATTTTCAGATTGCACATATTGCACAGAATACACAGTTTGCACAGTAAGTCAGTTTGTAAGTATATTGACAGTTTCATTTTATCAATTTGCTAGTTATCGTCAGGTACATACTGTCAGCATTTCAGTTTGTCAATTACATTTTGTTAGTTTGTTAGAATCTCAGAATACAAATGTTGCACAGAATGCAAAGTTTACACAATTTGACAGTTTGTCTTTTTTTCAGATTGGACATAGTGCGCAGAATGCACAGTTTGTCAGTTTGTTAGATTGTCATGTTGCACATATTGCCAAGTATGCTCAGTTTGCACTGTTTGTCAGTTTGTTAGTTTGTAAGATTTAACATATTGCGCAGAATGCACAGTTTGCACAGTTGTAGTTCGTCAGATTTTCAGATTGCACATGTTGCGCAGAATGCACAGTTTGCACAGAATGCACAGTTTGCTCAGATAGTTAGTGTGTCAGTATGTAAGATAGCACATATTGTAGGGAATTCACAGTTTACACAGTTTGTCTGTATGTCAGATCGTCATATTGGACATATTGCGCAGAAAGCAAAGTTTGCACAGATTGTCACAGTTTGTTAGTATATTGTCAGTTTCATTTTGTCAATTTGCTAGTTTTAGTCAGTTTGATATTGTAATAATGTCAGTTTGTCAATAACATATCTTAAGTTTGCTTGTTTTAGTCATTTTCATATGTCAATATTTTTATTTTCACTGTTTCATTTGGTCATTTTGTTAGTTTTTTGCAGTTTGATATTTTAATAATGTCAGTTTGTCAATAACATTTGTCAGATTGCTTGTTTGTTTGTTAGTTGTTAGTTGTTTTCATTTTCATATTGTAAGTTTGTCATTTTGTCAATTTTTCATTTTTCATTTTCACAGTTTGACAGTTTCATTTTGTCAATTTACTAGTTTTCGTCACATACCTACTGTCAGCATTTTAGTTTGTCAATTACATTATGTTAGTTTGTTAGAATCTCAGAATACAAATATTGCACAGAATGCACAGTTTACACAATTTGAAAAGTTTGTCTTTTTTCAGATTTGGGCATAGTGCGCAGAATGCACAGTTTGTCAGTTTGTTAGATTGTCATGTTGCACATATTGCCAAGTATGCTCAGTTTGCACTGTTTGTCAGTTTGTTAGTTTGTTTAAAAAAATTTAACATATTGCGCAGAATGCACAGTTTGCAGAGTTAGTCAGTTATACATATAGTAAAAAATGCACTGTTTTCACAGTGTTAGTTCGTCAGATTGTCAGATTGGGTCATAAATTTCACAAATGCAAAAGTTTGCGCAGTATTAGTTCGTCAGATTGTCAGATTGCTCATATTGCACAGAATACACAGTTTGCACAGTGTTAGTTTGTCGGATAGTCAGATTGCACAAATTGCAATGAATGCTCAGTTTACACACTTTTAGTTCGTCAAATTGTCAGATTGCACATGTTGCGCAGAATGCACAGTTTGCACAGAATGCACAGTTTGCTCAGATAGTTAGTGTGTCAGTATGTAAGATTTGCAATATTGTAGGGAATTCACAGTTTACACAGTTTGTCTGTATGTCAGATCGTCAATAACATATCTTAAGTTTGCTTGTTTTAGTTATTTTCATATTGTCAATTTTTTATTTTCACTGTTTTATTCGGTCATTTTGTTAGTTTTCGCCAGTTTGATATTTTAATAATGTCAGTTTGTCAATAACATTTTGTCAGATTGCATGTTTGTTTGTTTGTTGTTGTTGTGTTGTTTGTTTGTTGTTTGTCATTTTCATATTGTCTTTTTTCATTTTCATAGTTTCATTTTGTCAATTTGATAGTTTTTGTCAGTTTGATACTGTAAGAATGTCAGGTTGTCAATTGCATTTTGTCAGGTTGTTAGTTTTAGTCATTTTCATATTGTAAGTTTGTCAATTTTTCATTTTCACAGTTTCACAGTTTCATTTTGTCAATTTACTAGTTTTCGTCACATACCTATTGTCAGCATTTTAGTTTGTCAATTACATTGTGTTAGTTTGTTAGAATCTCAGAATACAAATATTGCACAGAATGCACAGTACAAAGTTTTAGTTCATCAGATTGTCAGATTGCTCATATTGCACAGAATGCACAGTTTGCAGAGTTTCAGTTCGTCAGATTGTCAGTTTGCACATATTGCACAGAATGCACAGTTTGCAGAGTTAGTCAGTTTGTTAGTATTTTGACAGTTACATTTTATCAATTTGCTCGTTATCGTCAGGTACATACTGTCAGCATTTCAGTTTGTCAATTACATTTTGTTAGTTTGTTAGAATCTCAGAATACAAATATTGCACAGAATGCAAAGTTTACACAATTTGACAGTTTGTCTTTTTTTCAGATTGGACATAGTGCGCAGAATGCACAGTTTGTCAGTTTGTTAGATTGTCATGTTGCACATATTGCCAAGTATGCTCAGTTTGCACTGTTTGTCAGTTTGTTAGTTTGTAAGATTTAACATATTGCGCAGAATGCACAGTTTGCACAGTATTAGTTCGTCAGATTGTCAGTTTGCTCATACTGCACAGAATGCACTGTTTGCGCAGTTAGTCAGTTGCATATATCGTTCAAAATATACTGTTTGTACAGTGTAAGTTCGTCAGATTGTCAGATTGCACAAATTGCACAGAATGCTTAGTTTACACACTTTTAGTTCGTCAGATTGTCAGATTGCACATGTTGCGCAGAATGCACAGTTTGCACAGAATGCACAGTTTGCTCAGATAGTTAGTGTGTCAGTACGTTAGATTGCACATATTGTAGGGAATTCACAGTTTACACAGTTTGTCTGTATGTCAGATCGTCATATTGCACATATTGCGCAGAAAGCAAAGTTCGCACAGATTGTCGCAGTTTGTTAGTATATTGTCAGTTTCATTTTGTCAATTTGTTAGTTTTCGCCAGTTTGATATTTTAATGATGTCAGTTTGTCAATAACATTTTGTCAGATTGCTTGTTTGTTTGTTTGTTGTTGTTGTGTTGTTTGTTTGTTGTTTGTCATTTTCATATTGGCTTTTTTCATTTTCATAGTTTCATTTTGTCAATTTGATAGTTTTTGTCAGTTTGATACTGTAAGAATGTCAGATTGTCAATTGCATTTTGTCAGGCTGTTAGTTTTAGTCATTTTCATATTGTAAGTTTGTCATTTTGTCAATTTTTCATTTTCACAGTTTGACAGTTTCATTTTGTCAATTTACTAGTTTTCGTCAGATACCTACTGTCAGCATTTTAGTTTGTCAATTACATTGTGTTAGTTTGTTAGAATCTCAGAATACAAATATTGCACAAAATGCACAGTTTACACAATTTGACAATTTGTCTTTTTTCAGATTGGACATATCGCACAGAATGCACAGTTTGCTCAGTTTTAGTTCGTCAGATTGTCAGATTGCACATATTGCACAGAATACACAGTTTGCACAGTTTAAGTTCGTCAGATTGTCAGATTGCACAAATTACGCAGAATGCACAGTTTGCAGAGTTAGTCAGTTTGTAAGTATATTGACAGTTTCATTTTATCAATTTGCTAGTTATCGTCAGGTACATACTGTCAGCATTTCAGTTTTGTCAATTACATTTTGTTAGTTTGTTAGAATCTCAGAATACAAATATTGCACACATTGCACCAGTTTACACAATTTGACTGTTTGTCATTTTTTCAGATTGACATAGTGCGCAGAATGGCACAGTTTTTTGTCAGTTTTTTAAATTGGGTAATGTTGCACATATTGCCAAGAATGCTCAGTTTGCACTTTTGTCAGTTTGTTGTTTTCAGTATTAACGATATTCACACAGAATGCACAGTTTGCGATTTCAGTTCGCCAGAAATTGTCAGATTGCACATTTTGCACAGAAAGCACAGTTTGGCACGTTTATTTTGTCAGATTGTCAATTCCACATATTGCGCAGAATGCACAGTTTGCAGAGTTAGTCAGTTTGCAACATCTTCGTAAAAAATGCAACTGGGGGGTTTGCACAGTGTTCGTTCTCAGATTGTCAATTTCTTGTATTGCACAGTAAGCGCAATTTAAGTTCGTCAGATTGTTAGTTTGCTCATATTGCACAGAATGCTCAGTTGGCGCAGTTTACGATCGTCAGATTGTCAGTTTTCTCATTTGCACATAATGCACAGTTTGCACAGTTTTAGTTTGTCAGAATGTCAGATTGCACATATTGGCTCAGAATGCACAGTTTGCACAGTTTTAAGTTTTGTCAGATTGTCGATGCACATATTGCACAAAATGCGTTGCAGAGATAGTCCAACTTGCTACATATCGTACAACATGCACTGTTTGCCCAGGTGTTAGTTTTCGTCAGTTGTCATTTGCAACATATTGCGACAGAATGCACAGTTTGCACAGATTGTAAGTTTGATAGTTTGTCATATTTGCACATATTGCACAGATACCCAGTTTGCGTCAGATTGTCCAGATTGCACTATTACGCAGAATGCACAGTTTGCAAAAATTTAGTTCGTCAGATTGTCAGATTGCACATATTGCTCAGAATGCACAGTTTGCACAGTTTAGGTTTGTCAGAATTTCAGATTGTACATATTGCACAGAATACACAGTTTGCTAGTTTTAGGTTGTCAGATTGTCAGATTGCTCATATTGCCAGAATGCACGTTTGCACAGTTTTAATCGTCAGATTGTCAAATTGCTCTAATGCTACGAAAGGCACAGTTTGCGCAGATTTAGGTCGTCAGATTGTCTGATTGCTCATATTGCACAGAATGCACAGTTTGTCAGTATGTTAATTGTTATGTTGCACATATTGCCAAGAATGCTCGATTGAGGGGGGGGAGAGAGAGGGGGGGGCACTGTGTTGGTCAGTTTTTTAGTTTGTCAGAAGTAACCATATTGCACAAATGCACAGTTTGCAGAGTTTCAGTTGCGCCATGTCAGATTGCACATCTTGCACAGATTGGCACAGTTGCACAGTTTAGTTTTGTCAGATTATCAATTGGCTCGCATATTGCACAGAATGCTACAGTTTGAACAGTATCAGTTTCGCCCCAAAGACAAAAAAAATTTTTTTTTTTTGTCAGATTGCTATATTGGCACAATGAATGCACAGTTTGCACAGTTTAATTTTGTCAGATTAGTCAGATTACACATATTGCGCAGAATGCACAGTTTGCAGAGTTTAGTCAGTAGCACATATGCGTAAAAAATGCACTATTTGCACAGTGTTAGTTCGTCATATTGTAATTTGCCATATTGCACAGATGCACAGTTTGCAAAGTTATACTCAGTACACATACATATTATGCAGATTGCACAAATTGCACAGATGTACGGTTTGCTCAGTTATGTACGTCAGATTGTCATTTGCTCATTGCACAGAATGCTCGTTGGCGCAGTTTACGATCGTCAGATTCAGTTTGCACATATTGCACAGAATGCTCAGTTGGCGAAGTTTACGATCATCAGATTGTCATTTTTCTCATATTGCACAAATTCACAGTTTGCGCATTTTTAGTTCGTCAGATGTCAGATTTATCATAATTGCAACAGTATGCACGGGTTTTGCACAGTTTTAGTTTGTCAGAATGGTCAGATTTTGCATAAATTGGCACAGATTGCACAGTGGCACAGTTTTAGTTCGTCATATTGTCAATTGCACAAATTGCACAGAATGCACAGTTTGGCGCAGATTAGGTCGTCAGTTGTCAGATTGCTCATATGTCACAGAAAATGCACAGTTTGTCAGTATTTAGATGTTTATTTGCAATATTGCCAAGAATGCTCAGATTGCACTGGTTTGTCAGTTTGTTAGTTTGTCAGAATTAACATATTGCCCCCAGAATGCACAGTTTGCAGAGTTTCAGTAAGTCAGATTGTCAGATTGCACATATTGCACAATTGCACAGTTTGCAAAGTCTTAGTTCGCCGATTGTCAGAATTCCACAAATTGCACAGATGCACAGTTGTGCACAATTTAGTTCGTCATAATTGGTCAGATTGCACATATTGCGCAGAATGCACAGTTTGCAACGAATACAACAGTTTTGCTCAGATAGTTTAGTGTGTCGTAATGTTATTTTTGCACATATTGTAGGGAATTCACAGTTTTACACAGTTTGTCTGTATGTCATGATCGTCATATTGCACATGTTTTGCAGAAATCACAGGTTTGCACAGATTGGTAAGGTTTGTTAGTATATTTTTAGTTTTATTATGTCAAGTTGCTAGTTTTCGTCAGTTGGATATTGTAATAATGTCGAATTTGTCAATAATATTTCGTCAGTTTGCTTGTTTTAGTACTTGTTATAGTCTATTTTTTTTATGTTCTTCACTGTTTCAATTTGGTCAATTTGCTAGTTTTTGCGTGAGCTGATAGTGTAAAAATGTCAGTTTTTTCAAATACATTTGTCCAGTTTGGCTTGTTTTCGTCATTTTCTTATTGTCGTTTTTTCATTTAGCAGTAATCATTTTGTCAATTTGCCTATTTTCGTCAGTTTGACCATTTAAGAATGTCAGATTGCATTGCAATTTTGTCATTGTTGTTGAGTTTTAGTCTTTTTATCTTGTAAGTTTGTCATTTTGTCAGTTTTTTTCATTTTCACAGTTTGAACAGTTTCATTTTGTCAATTTGCTACTTTTCATCAACTTCATATTGTCAGCATTTCAGTTTGTCGATAACATTGCTGTTTGTTTTCCTTAGAATCTCAGAACACAAATATTGCACACGAATGCACAGTTTTACACAATTTGACTTTGTCTTTTTTTTCAAGATTGATATAGTGCCGCATAATGCTCAGTTTGTCAGTATGTAGATTGTTATGTTTGCGACATATTGCCAAAGAAATGCTCAGATTGCACTGTTTGTCCAGTTTTTTTAGTTTGTCAGAATTACATATTGCACAGAATGCACAGTTTAAAGAGTTTCAGTTCGCCAGATTGTCAGATTGCGCATATTGCGCAGAATGCACAGTTTTGCAGAGTTAGTCATGCACAGACTCGTAAACAATGCACTGTTGCACAGTGGTAGCTTCGTCAGATTGTCAATTTGCCCATAATGCACAGAATGCACAGTTTTGCAAAGTTATAGTGCTTCAGATTGTCAGATTGCTCCATATTTGCACAGAATGCCCAGTTTGCGCAGTTTTCAGTTCGTCAGATTGTACATTGTGACACAGAATGCACATTGCTAGTTTTTAGGGTGTGTCAATTTTTCAGATTGCTCATATTGCACAGAATGCACGTTCAGAGTTTTCAGTCGAACAGATTTGTCAGATTACCCAGATTGCCCAGAATGCACAGTTTGCACAATTGTTATTTCGTACAGTTGTCAGATTGCACATATGCGCAGAATGCACAGTTGCACAGAATACACAGTTTTGCTCAGATAGTTAAGTGTGTCAGTATGTTTATTTTGCACATATTGTAGGGAATTCACATTTACAAACAGTTTGTCTTATGTCCAGATCGTCATATTGCACGTGTTTTGCAGAAAGCAAAGTTTGCACAGTTGTCAGTTTGTTAGTATATTTTTAGTTTTTATTATGTCAAGTTGCTAGTTTTCGTCGAGTTTGTATTGTAATATGTCGATTTGTCAATATATTTCGTCAGTTTGTCTTGTTTTTAGTAAAACTTTTATAGTCTATTTTTTTATTTTCACACTGTTTAATTTGTCAATTTGCTAGTTTTCGTGAGCTTTGATATTGTAAAAATGTCAGTTTTTCAATAACATTGTTGTGTCCAGTTTGCTTGTTTTTCGTCATTTTCTTATTGTCAGTTTTTCATTTTAACAGTATCATTTTGTCATTTGCTCTTTTCGTCATTTGACATTGTCAGAAAAAATGTCAGATTGCAATTGCCTTTTGTCAGGTTGTTTAGTTTTAGTCCCATTTTGTTATATTGTAAGTTTTGTCATTTTGTCAGTTTTTGCATTTTCACAGTTTGACAGTTTTCATTGTCAATTTGCTAGTTTTCTGTCACTTCATATTTGTCAGGCATTTCGGTTTGTCGATAACTTGTGGTTTTGTTTCTTAAATCATATCAGAACACAACTATTTTTTTTTTTTTTTTTGCCCACACAATGCCATTTACACAATTTGACAGTTTGTCTTTTTTTTAGATTGGATATAGTGCGCAGGAATGCTCGTTTGGTCATTATGTTAGATTGTTATGTTGCAACCTATTGCCAGAATGCTCAGATTGCAACTGTTTGTCAGTGTTTTAGTTTGTCAGAATAACATATTCACAGATGCACAGTTTGCAGAGTTTTCAGTTCGCCAGATTGTCCAGAATTGCACATATTGGCACAGAATGCACAGTTGCACAGTTAATTTTGTCACTTATCAGACTTGCTCCTATTGCACAGAATGCACAGTTTGAAACAGTTTCAGTTGCGCGCATATTTGTGCAGATTGCACATATTGCAGCAGAAAGCACAGTTTGCACAGTTGAATTTTGTCAGATTGTCAGATTCCTACATATTGCGCAGAAGGCACAGTTTGCAGAGTTATCAGTTGCAACAACTCGTAAAAATGCACTGTTTGCACAGTGTTAGTTCCCGTCAGATTGTCCAATTTGCACATATTGCACAGATGCACAGTTTGCAAAGTTATAGTTCGTCAGTTTTAGATGTGCACAAATTGCACAGATGTACAGTTTGCTCAGTTTTTCAGTTCTCAGATTGTCCCATATTGCACAAATTGCACAGAATGGCACAGTTTGCTAGTTTAGGTTTCAGATTGTCAGAGTCCACAATATTGCCAGAATGCACAGTTTGGCCGAGTTGTCAGTGCACATATAGTAAAAAGGAATGCACTGTTTGCACAGTGTTAGTTCGTCAGATTGTCAATTTGCACATATTGCACAGAATGCACAGTTTGCTCAGTTTTAGTTCGTCAGATTGTCAGTTTGCTGTTGTGTATTGCAACAGAATGCAACAGTATGCGTGCAATAAAGTTCGTCAGTGTCAGTTGCTCATATTGCACAAAATGCTCAGTTGGCGCAGTTTACGATCGTCATATTGTCCGTTTTCTCATATTGCACAAAGCAACAGTTTGCGCAGTTTTAGTTCGTCAGATTGTCAGATTTATCATATTGCACAGTATGCACAGTTGCCCAGTTTTGATTTCGTCAGAATTCAGATTGCACATAATTAGTCTCAAATGCAGCAGTTTACACGGTTTAAGTTTGTCAGAAGTCCGATTGTCCATATTGCACAGAATGCACGTTTGCAGAGATAGTCAGTTTGTTTTTTTTTTCATATTGCAAATATTGGTGACAAAATGCACTGTTTGTGACAGTTTTAGTTGTCGAATTTCAGATTGCACATATTGCACAGAAGACACAGTTGTGCAGAGATAGTCAGTTGCAAAAAAAAAACATATCGTACAAAACGCACTGTTTTCCCAGTTTAGTTCGTCAGATTGTCAGATTGCACATATTGAACAGGAATGCCAGTTTTTGCACAGTTTTTTAGTTCGTCAGATTGTCGATTGCACAAATTGCACAGATGCACAGTTTGCCGCAGTTTTAGTTCGTCATATTGTTCCAGATGTCACATATTGCACAGAATGCACCGTTTGCTAGTTGTTAGGTTGTCAATTATCAGTATTTTGCTCATATTGCGCACAGAATGCACGTTTGCTCAGAATTGTGGGGTCGTTAGATTGTCAGATTGCCCATATTGCACAGACTGCACAGTTTTGCAGAGTTTCATTTCGACAGATGTCAGATTGCACATATGGCACAGAATGCACAGTTTGCACAGTTTTAATTTTGTCAGATTGTCAGATTGCTCATATGCGCGAATGCACAGTTTGGCAGAGTTAGTCAGTTGGCTCATATAGAAAAAATGCACTGTTTGGCACATTGTTAGTTCGTCAATTGTCAATTTGCACATATTGCTACAGAATGCACAGTTTCTCAGTTTATTTCGTCAGATTGGCAGTTTGCTTTTATTGCACAGAATGCACAGTTTGCGCAGTTTTTAATGTTCGTCAGAATGTCAGATTGCACATATTGCCACAGAATGCACAGTTTGACACAGTTTAATTTTGTCAGCTTGTCAGAATTCCACATATTGCGCAAAATGCACAGTTTGCAGAGTTAGTCAGTTGCACATATCGTTAAAAATGCACTGTTTGCACAGTGTTAGTTCGTCAGATTGTCAGATTGCACAAATTGCACAGAATGCACAGTTGGCGCAGTTTACGATCGTCAGATTGTCAGTTTTCTCATATTGCACAAAATGCACAGTTTGCAGAGATAGTCAATTGCACATATCGTACAAAATGCACTGTTTGCCCAGTGTTAGTTCGTCAGTTGTCAGTTTGCACATATTGCACAGAAGCCAACAGTTTTGCAACAGATTGGTAGTTTTATAGTTGTCATATTGCACATATTGCACATATCACAGTTTGCCGTCCGATTGTCAGGATTGCACATATTAACGCAGAATGCAACAGTTCGCAGAGTTGTCAGTTGCACATATTGTTACAAAATGCCCCTGGTTTGCACAGTGTTAGTTCGTCAGTTGTCAGTTTTGCACATATTGCAACAGAATGCAACGTTTGCAAAATTTAGTTCGTCAGATTGTCAGAATGCACATATTGCATCAGAATGGCCAAGTTTTTCACAGTTTAAGTTTGTCATAATTTCAGATTGTCACATATTTCACAGAATATCACAGTTTTGCAGAGATAGTCAGTTGCAGCATGTCCGTACAAACGCCACTGTTTGCCTCATGTTAGTTCTCAGTTGTCAGTTTTGCACATATTGCACAGAATGCACAGATTGCTAGTTTTAGGTTGTCCAGATTGTCAGATTGGTCATATGCCCAGAATGCACAGTTTGCACAGTTTTAGTTCGTCAGATTTTTAGATTGCACATAGGGCCACAGAATGCACTAGTTTGCGCAGTTTTCAGTTCGTCAGATTGTCAGATTGCTACATATTGCACAGAATCACAGTTGTCATATGTTAGATTGTTTATGTTTCACACTATTGCCAATCATGCTCAGATTGCACTGTTTGTCAGTTTTTAGTTTGTCAAATTAACATATGGCACAGATGCACAGTTTACAGAGTTTTTTCAGTTCGCCAGATTGTCAGATTGCACATATTGCCAGATTGCACAGTTTGCACAGTTTTAGAATTTTGTCAGATTATCAGATTGCTCATATTGCCACAGAAGGCACAGTTTGAAACAGTTTCAGTTCGCCAGATTGTCCAGATTGGCATATATTGACAGAAGCACAGTTTGCACAGTTAATTTTGAATTCAGATTGTCCGATTCCCATATTGCGCAGCATGCACAGTTGGCAGAGTTAGGCAGTAGCACATATCGTACATATGCACTATTTGCACAGTGTTGTTCGTCCATATTGTCAATTTGCACATATTGCACAGATGCACAGTTTTGCAAAGTTATACTTCGTTCAGATTTGTCAGAATTGGCACAAATTGCAGGGCAGAAGGTACGGTTGCTCAGTTTTAGTACGTCAGATTGTCATTTGCTCAGATTGCACAGAATGCACAGTTGCACAGTTGAGTTTCGTCAGAATGTCAGATTGCACATATTTCACAGATGCAACAGTTTTGCAGAGCTCGTCAGTTTGTTTGTTTGTCATATGCAATATTGGACAAATGCACTGTTTGTACAGTTTTAGTTTGGTCAGAATTTCAGATTGCACATATTGCACAGAAGACACGAGTTGCGGAGATAGTCAGTTGCACATATCTACAAAAACGCACTGTTTGCCAGTGGTTAGTTCGTCATTTGGTCAGTTTTTGGGCACATATTGCACAGAATGCACAGTTTGCAAGTTTTAGGTCGTCAGATTAACAGATTGCACAAATTGCACAGAATGGCACAGTTTGCCAGTTTTAGTTCGTCAGTTGTCAGATTGCAACAAATTGCACAGAATGCACAGTTTGCACGTTTAATTTTGTCCAGATTGTCAGATTGGGACATCACAATATTCAAAGAATGCACAGTTTGCACAGTTTCTTCAGTTGCTCATATAGTGAATAATGCACTGTTTTTGCACATTTTTAGTTTCGTCAGATTGTCAAATTTGCACATATTGCCGAATGCACAGTTGCTCTCAGTTTTCGTTCGTCAGATTGTCAGTTTGCCTTGTATTGCACAGAATGCAATCAGTAGCGCAATGAAAAGTTCGTCAGATTGTCAGTTTGCTCATATTGCACAGAATGGCTCAGTTGGCGCAGTTTAACGATCGTCCAGAGTTGTAGTTTTTCTCATATTGCACAGAACACAGTTTTGGCTGTCATTTTTTAGTTCGTCAGATTGGTCAGATTTTATCATATTCACAGAATCAGCAGTTTGCTCAGTTTTAGTTCATCCAGGTTGTTCAGTTTTGCTTGTATTGCACAAAATGCACAGGTAGCGCAATTTAAGTTCGTCAGATTGTCAGTTTTCTCATATTGGCAACAGAATGCCAGTTTGGCCGGGGGGGGCAGTTTTAGTTCGTCAGATTGTCAGATTTTAATCATATTGCAATATGCAGAGTTTGCACAGTTTTTGGTTCGTCAGAATGTTCAGATTGCAAAGAAACATATTGCTCAGAATGCACAGTTTCACATTTATTTGTCCAGATTGTCAGTTCCACATATTGCGCAGAATGCACAGTTTGCAGAGTTTAGTCGTTTGCACATTCGTAAAAAATGCACTGTTTGCAACAGTGTTAGTTCGTCAGATTTGGTCCCAATTTGGGCACATATTGCACAGAATGCACAGTGTTTGCAAAGTTATAGTTCGTCAGATTTTGAGATTGCACAAATTGCACAGAATGCACAGTTTAGCTCAGTTTTAGTTCGTCAGATTGTCAGTTTGCTGTGTATTGCACGTAAGCGCAATTTAAGTTCTCAGATTGTCAGTTTTGCTCTATTGCACAGATGCTCTTTTGCGCAGTTTACGATCGTCAGATTGTCAGTTTTTTCACATTGCACAGAGTGCACAGTTTTGCACAGTTTTTAGTTGTCAGAATGTCAGATTTGCACATATTGCTCAGAATGCTCACAGTTTTTGCACAGTTGAAGTTTGGTCAGATGGGGGGGGGCCAGATTGCACATATTTGCACAAATGCACAGTTATGCAGAGATAGTCACTTGCCACATATCGTACAAAATGCACTGTTTTGCCGCAGTGTTATTCGCGTGTCAGTTTGCACATAATTGCACAGATGCACATTTTTGCAACAGATTTGTAATTTTGATAGTTTTTGTCATACTTTGCACATATTGCCACAGAAACACAGTTTGCTTCAGATTGTCAGATTGCACATATTACGCACAAAATGCACAGTTCGCAGAGAGAGTCATTGCACATATTGGACAAAATGCACTGTTTGCACAGTGGTAGTTCGTCAGATTGTCAGTTTGCACATATTGCATCAGAATGCAACTTTTTGCAAAAATTAGTTTTCGTCAATTGTCCAGAATGCACATATTGCTTCAGAATGCACAGTTTTCACAGTTTAAGTTTTGTCAGAAGTTCAGATTGCACTATTTTCCACAGAATACACAGTTTTGCAGACATTCAGTTGCACAGTCGTACAAAACGCACCTGTTTGCCCAGTGTTAGTTCGTCAGATGCCAGTTTGCACATATTGCCACAGAATGCACAGCTTTGCAAGTTTTAGGTCGTTCAGATTAACAGATTGTACACAAATTGCACAGATGCCAGTCTTGCTCACAGTTTTAGTTCCGTGCAGATTGTCCAGATTGCACATATTGCACAGATGCACAGTTTGCGCAGTTTGTCAGTTTTTTTATGTTGTCAGATTAACATATTGCACAGAATGCACAGTTTACAGAGTTTTCGTTCGCCAGATTGGTCAGATTGCACATATTGGAACACGATTGCACAGTTTGCACAGTTAATTTTGATGCTCAGATTGTCAGATTCACACCTATTGACGCAGATGCACAGTTTGCAAGAGTTAGGCAGTAAGCCACATATCGTAAAATATGCCTATTTGCACAGTGTTAGTTGTCATATTGTCAATTTGCAACATATGCACAGAATGCACAGTTGCAAAGTTTTATACTTCGTCAGATTTTCAGATTGCACAAATGCACAGAAGTAACGGTTTTTGACATCACACAGTTTTAGTACGTCAGATTGTCATTTGCGCATATTGCACGATCTCGTTGGCGCAGTTTAACGATCGTCAATTGTCCAGTTTGCACATATTGCCAGATGCACAGTTTTGCTCAGTTTTTAGTTCGTCAATTGTCAGGTTTGCTTGTATTGGCACAGAATTCACAGTTTAGCGCAATTTAAGTTTCGTCAGATTTTCCCCGTTGGCTCATATTGCCAGATGCTCAGTTGGCGCAGTTTTAAGATCATCAGATTGTCATTGTTCTCATATTGCACAGATGCACAGTTTGCGCAGTTTTATTCGTCAGAATGTCAGATTGCACATATTGCACAGAATGCACAGTTTGTCAGTAGGTTAGATTGTTTATGTTGCCCATATTGCCAAGAATGCTCAGATTGCACTGTTTGTCAGTTTTTTTTAGTTTGTCAGAATTAACAAATTGCACAGAATGCACAGTTTGCAGAGTTTCAGTTCGACAGATTTGTCAATTGCCGATACTATTGCACAGAATGCACCAGATTTTGCACGTTAATTTTGTCAGATTGTCAGTTCCACATATTGCGCAGAATGCACAGTTTTGCAGATTTAGTCAGTAGGCAATATCGTAAAAAGGCACTATTTGCACAGTGTTTAGTTCTTTCGATTGTCATTTGCACATATTGCACAGAAATGCACTTTTATGCAAAGTTATCTTCGTTCAGATTTTCAGGATTGCACAAATTGCAAGATTTACGGTTTTGCTCAGTTTTAGTACGTCAGATTGTCAGTTTGCTCAATTGCACAGATGCTCAGTGGGCGCAGTTTACGTCGTCAGATTGTAAGTTTGCACTATTGCACAGAATGCACAGTTTGCTCAGTTTTAGTTCGTCAGATTGTCCAGTTTGCTTGTATTGCACAGAATGCACACGTTAGCGCAATTTAAGTTCGTACAGATTGTCATTCTGTGCTCATATGCACCAGAATGCTCAGTTTGGCGCAGTTTACGATCATCGATTGTCCTTGTTCTCATAGTGCCAGAATGCACAGTTTGCGCAGTTTTAGTTCGTCAGATTTTGTCAGATTATCATATTTCACAGTATGGCACCGTTTGCCACAGTTTTAGTTTGTCAGAAGTCAGATTGCACATATTGACAGAATGCACAGTTTGCACAGTTTAAGTTCGTCAGATTGTCAGTTTGCTCATATTGCACAGAATGCTCAGTTGGCACAGAATACAACAGTTGTAGTGTGTCAGTATGTTAGATTGCACATATTGTAGGGAATTCACAGTTTACACAGTTTGTCTGTATGTCAGATCGTCATATTGCACATATTGCGCAGAAAGCAAAGTTTGCACGATTTGTCAGTTTGTTAGTATATTTTTTAGGTGTATTATGTAAGTTGCTAGTTTTCGTCAGTGATATTGTCAATAATGCGATTTGTCATAATTATTTCGCAAGTTTGCTTGTTGTTAGTTACTTTATAGTCATTTTTTTATTTCACTGTTTCATTTGGTCAATTTGCTAGTTGTCGTGAGCTGATATAGTAAAAGTGTCAGTTTTTCAATAACATTTTGTCAGTTTGCTTGTTTTCGTCATTTTCTTATTTCTCAGTTTTTCATTTTTAACAGTTTCATTTTGTCAATTTGCTACTTTTCGTCCCCAGTTTGCATTGTAAGATATGTCAGATTGTCAATTGCATTTTGTCAGGTTGTTAGTTTTAGTCTTTTTTATATTGTAAGTTTGTCATTGTGTCAGTTTATCATTTTCTGAGGTGTAGTGTCAGTTTGACATTTTCATTGTCAATTGCTTAGGCTTTCGTCAACGTCATATTGTCAGCATTTCAGTTTAGTCGATAACATGTGTTTGTTTCTTAGGATCTTCAGAACAACAAATATTGACACAATGCACAGTTTACACAATTTGACCTGTTTGTCAGTTTTTTAGTTTGTCAGAATTAACATATTGCACAGAATGCACAGTTTGCAGAGTTTAGTTCGCCAGATTGTCAGATTGCACATATTGCACAGAATGCACAGTTTGCACAGTTTAATTTTGTCAGATTGTCAGATTTCCACATATTCGCAGAATGCACAGTTTGCAGAGTAGTGTTCAGTAGCACCATATTGTTCTGTAAAAAATGCTACTGTTTGACAGTGTTAGTTCGTTCAGGATTGTCAATTTGCACATATTGCACCAGAATTGACACAGTTTGACAAAAGTTTATACTTCGTCAGATTTTCAGATTGCACAAATTGCACAGGAAATGTACGGTTTGCTCAGTTTTAGTTCGTCAGATTGTCAGTTTGGCTGTAGTGCAAAGAAGGCACAGGTTAGCGCAATTTAAGTTAGTCAGATTGTAGTTGCTTCATATTGCACAGGAATGCCTCATGTTGGCGCAGGTTACGATCATCAGATTGGTATTTTTCATATTGCACAGAATGCACAGTTTGCGCAGTTGTAGTTCGTCAGATTGTAGGATTTCCCAATACATGTATGTCGTGCACAGTATGCACAGTGTTGGTCCCACTAGTTTTAGTGCAGAATGTCAGATTTGCACATATTGCTCAGAATGCACAGTTTGCACAGTTCAAGTTTGTAGATTGGTAAAGATTCCGCACATATTGCACAAAATGCAAAGTGTGCAGAGATAGGCAATTGCACAATTATAGTAAAAAATGCATGTTTGCACATTGTTAGTTCGCAGCTTGTCCAATTTGCACATATTGCACAGAATGCACAGGTTGCTCAGTTTTAGTTCGTCAGATTGTCAGTTGCTGTATTTGCAACGAATGCAACAGTTAGCCCAATTTAAGTTCGTCAGTTGTCAGTTTGCTCCATTATTGCACAGAATGCATCAGTTGGGCGCAGTTTACGATCGTCAGATTGTCAGTTTTCCATATTGCACAGACATGCACAGTGTTGCGCGACAGCCCGCTTTAGTTACGTTAACGCCATTGTCAGATTCTATCATATTGCACAGACAACACAGTTTGCACAGTTTTAGTTTGTTAGAATGTCAGATTGCACATAGTGCGCAGATGACAGTTTGTACAAGTTTTAAAGGTTGTCAGATTGTCAGAATTGCACATATTGCACAGAATGCACACGTTGCACAGAATACACAGTTTGCTCAGAAGTTAGTGCTGTCAAAGTATGTTAGATTGGCACATCTTGTAGGGAATTCACAGTTTACACAGTGTGTCTGTTATAATGTCAGATCGTCATAGTGACATGTTGTGCAGGGAAAGCCCAAAGTTTTTGCACAGATTGGCAAGTTTGTTAGTATATTTTTTAGTTAATTATGTCAAGTTGCTAGTTTCGTCAGTTTGTTTTGTATTGTAATAATGCTCATTTGTCAATAATATTTCGGTAAGTTTGCCTTGTTTTAGTTACTCTTATATGTCTATTTTTTTTATTTTACTGTTTTCATTCTTGGTCAATTTGCTAGTTTTCGTGAGCTTGATATTGTAGAAAAATGTCAGTTTTTCATTAAAATTTGTCAGTTTTTGCTTGTTTTCGTCATTTACTTATTGTCAGTTTTTCATTTTAAACAGTATCATTTGTCAATTGACTACTTACGTCAGTTTTTTGGACATTGTAAGAATGTAGATGTCAATTGCATTTTTTCAGGTTGTCTAGTTTAGTCATTTTGAATTGTAAGTTTGTCATTTTGTCAGTTTTACATTTTCACAGTTTGACAGTTTCATTTTGTCAATTTGCTAGTTTGCGTCAAACTTCATATGTCAGCATTTTCAGTTTGTACGATAACATTGTGTTTGTTTCTTAGAATCTCAGAACACAAATATTGCACACAATGCACAGTTTACACATTGACAGTTGTCTTTTTTCAGGATTGGAACATAGTGCGCAGAAGCACAGTTTGTCAGTTTGTTAGATTGTTATTTGCACATATTGGCCAAGGAATTGCTCAGATTTTGCACTGTTTGGTTCCAGTTTTTAGTTGTCAGAATTATACCATATGTGCCACAGAATGCACAGTTTGCAGAGTTTCAAGTGCGCCAGATTGTTCAGATTGCACCACAAATTGACAGAAGGCACAGTTGCACAGTTTTAGTTTGTCAGAATGTCAGATTGCTCATATTGCACAAAATGCACAGTTTACCACAGTTTTCAGTCGCCAGATTGTCAGATGGCACATATTGCACAGGAGTGCACAGTTTGCACAGTTTAATTTTGTCGATGGTCAGAATTCCACATATGTAGCAGAATGCACAGTTGCAGAGTTAGGTCAGTGCACATATCGTAAAAAAGGCACTGTTTGACAGGTTAGTTCGTCAGATGTCATTTGCACCATATTGCACAGAATGCACAGTTTGCAAAGTTAATAGTTTCGTCAGATTTTTAGATTGCACCAAATTGCAACAGGATGTACAGTTTGCTCAGTTTTAGTTCGTAAGATTGTCAGTTTATCATATTGCACAGAATGCACAGTTTGCACAGTTTTAGGTTGTACAGAATGTCGATTGCAATATTGCTCAGAAGCACAGTTTGCACAGTTTAAGTTTGTCAGTCAGATGTCAGATGCACATATCTGCACAAAATGCACAGTTTGCAGAGGATAGTCAATTTGCACATATCGTACAAAATGCACTGTTTGCGCAGTGTTAGTTCGTCAGTTGTCAGTTTGCACATATTGACAGAATGCACAGTTTGCACCAGATTGGATAAGTTTGATACTTTGTCATATTGCCACATTATTGCACAGAATACCCAGTTTGCCAGTTTAAGTTCGTCAGATTGTCAGATTGCACATATACGCAAAAATGACACAGTTTGCCCCGAGTTAGTCAGTTGCAAAGTTGTACCAAAATGCCACTGTTTGACCACAGTGTGAGTTCGGTCAGATTGTCAGTTGCAACATATTGCACACAGAATTGCACAGTTTGCAAATTGTTAGTCGTCAGATTGTCAGACTGCAACATATTGCACAGAAGCACAGTTGCCCAGAGTTAGTCAGTTGCACATATGTCAAAAATGGAACAGTTTGCAATTTTTAGGTCGTCAGATTAACAGATTGCACAAATTGAACAGAATGCACAGTTGCGCAGTTTTAGTTCGTCAGATGTCAGATGCACAAATTTGCACAGAATGCACAGTGTGTCTTGGCGCAGTTTACGATCGTTCCGATTGTTCAGTTTTCTAATATTCACAGCAATGACAGTTTTGCGAGTTTTAGTTCGTTCAGATTGTCAGATTGATCCTAATTGCACAGAATGCAACAGTTTGCACCCCAGTTTTAGTTCGTCAGAATGTCAGATTGAATTATGCTCAGGATGCACAGTTTGCACAGTGTAAGTTGTCAGATTGTTCAGATTGCACATATTGCAAAGAAACTGCGCACAGTTTAGCAGCCAGATAGTCAGTTTGTTTGTTTGTCATATTGCAACCATATTGGACCAAAATGCACAGTTACACAGTTCAGTCGCCAAGATTGTCAGGATTGCCACATATTGCACAGAATGCACAGTTTGCACAGCTCAATTTTGTCAGATTATCAGATTCCACATATTGCGCAAATGCACAGTTTGCAGAGTAGTCAGTTGACATATCGTAAAAAATGCACTGTGTGCACAGTGTTAGTTCGTTCAGATTGTCATTGCACATAGGGCACAGAATGCACAGTTTGCAAAGTTATATGTTCGCAGATTTTTAATTGCACAATGCAAAGAATGTACAGTTTGCCTCAGTTTAGTTTGCCAGATTGTCAGATTTATCAGTATTGCACAGAAGGCACAGTTTGACACAGTTTTAGTTTGAAGATGTAAGATGAACATATTGCTTAAGAATGCCAGTTTGACACAGTTTTAAGTTTGTCATATTGTCAGATGCCACATATTGGCACAAAATGCACAGTTTTGCAGAGATAGTCAAGTGGCACATATCGTACAAAATGCACTGTTTGCCCAGTGTTAGTTCGTCAGTTGTCAGTTTGCACATATTGCACAGAATGCAGTTGCACAGATTGTAAGTTTGATACTTTGTCCATAGTGCACATATTGCACAGAATGCACAGTTTTGCTCCACAGTGTAAGTTAGCAGATTGTCAGATTGCACATATTACGCAGAATGCCACAGTTGGCAGAGTTAGTCAGTTGCATATTGTACAAAATGGCACTGTTCGCACAGTGTTAGTTCTTTCAGAATGTCAGTTTCACATATTGCACAGAATGCACAGTTTGCAAAAATTAAGTTCGTTAAATTGTCAGATTGCACATATTGCACAGATTGCACAGTTTGCAGATGTTAGTCAGTTGCACATATTGTACAAAATGCCCGTTTGCAAGTTTTAGCAGACTGTCAGATTGCACAAATGCACAGAATGCACCAGTTTGCACCAGTTTTAGTCGTCAGATTGTCAGGATGGCTCATATTGCAATGAATGCACAGTCTTGCGCAGTTTCAGTTCGTCAGATTGTCACATTGCACATATTGCACAGAATGCAACAGGTTGCAGAAGTTAGTCAGGTGCACATAGAGTAAAAAATGCACTGTTTGCACATTGTTAGTTCGTCAGATTGTCAATTTGCACATATTGCACAGAATGCACAGTTTGCTCAGTTTTAGTTCGTCAGATTGTCAGTTTGCTTGTATTGCACAGAATGCACAGTTAGCGCAATTTAAGTTCGTCAGATTGTCAGATTGCTCATATTGCACTGCCCCACCCCCATGCACCAAGTTGAACACGCTCTGCACCACGTTCGCCAGATTGTCAGATTGCAATATTGCCAGAAAAGCAACAGTTTGCCACAGTTTAATTTGTTCAGATTGTCAGATTCTACATATGCGACGCAGAACAGCACACAGATGCCGCCGACCCAGAGTACAGTCAGTTGCACATATCGTAAAAAATGCACTGTTTGCACAGTGTTAGTTGGTCAGGATTGTCAATTTGCACCATATGCACAGAATGCCACAGTTTGCAAAGGTTCTAGTTCGTCAGATTTATAGGATTGCACAAATTGCACAGAATGTACAGGTTTGGCTCAGTTTTAGTTCGTCAGATTGTCAGTTTGCTTGTATTGCACAGAATGCACAGTAAGCGCAATTTAAGTTCGTCAGATTGTCAGTTGCACTCCATATGCACAGAATGCTCAGTTGGAGCGTTTACGATCGTCAGATTGTCAGTTCTCTCATATTGCAGAGAATGCCACAGTTTGCGCACAGTTTTCGTTCGTCAGATCGTAACAGAATTTATCAGATTGCACAGAATGCACAGTTGCACAGTTTTAGTTTCGTAAGAATGTCAGATTTGCACATATTGCTCAGAATGCACAGTTTGCCCACAGGTTAAGTTTGTCAGATTGTCAGATTGCACATATTGCCAACAAAAGCACAGTTTTGCAGAGATAGTCAATTGCAATTATCGTACAAATGCATTGTTGCACAGTGTTAGTAGTCGTTGTCAGTTTGCAATATTGCAAAGAATAACAGTTGCACAGTTAAGGTCCCCGTCAGATTGTCAGATTGCACATATTACGCAGAATGCACAGTTGCCAGAGTTGTCAGTTCGCACATATTGTACAAAATGCACTGTTTGCACAGTGTTAGTTCGTCAGATTGTCAATTTGCACATATTGCACAGAATGCACAGTTTGCTCAGTTTTAGTTCGTCAGATTGTCAGATATGCATATTGCTCAGAATGCCCACAAGTTTGCACAGTTTAAGTTTGTCAGATTTGTCGAGTGAATATTGCACAGAATGCACCAGTTTGCAGAGATATTCAGTGTGTTTGTTGTCATATTGCACCTTATTGGACAAATGCACAGTTTACACAGTTTCAGTTCGCCAGATTGTCAGGATTGCCACATATTGCAAAGAAAGCACAGTTTGCACAGTTCATTTGTCAGATTGTCAGATTCCACATAATTGGCAGAATGCACAGTTTGTCAGAGTTAGTCAGAGTTGCAATATCGTTAAAAAAATGCACTGTTTGCACAGTGTTAGTTCGTCAGATTGGTCAACGTGCACATATTGCACAGAATGCACATTTGCAAAGTTATAGTTCGTCGATTTTAGATTGCACAAGAATTGCAAAGAATGTACAGTTTGCTCAGTTTTAGTTCGTCAGATTGTCAGATTGCAAATTGCTCAGTAATGCCACAGTTTGCACAGTGTTAAGTTGTCAGATTGTCAGATTGCAATATTGCACCAAAAATGCACAGTTTGCAGAGATAGTCAATTCACATATAGTACAAAATGCACTGTTTGCCCAGTGTAGTGTCGTCAGTTGCTCAGTTTGCACATATTGCACAGAATGCAGTTGGCACAGATTGTAAGTTGATACTTTGTCATATTGCCACATATTGCAAAGAATACACAGTTTGCACAGTTTATTCGTCAGAACTTTGTCAGAAATTGCAACATATTACGCAGAATGCACAGTTGCAGAGTTAGTCAGTTGCACATATTGTACAAAAGGCACAGTTTGCAGAGATAGTTCAGTTGCACATATTGTACAAAATGCACCAGTTTGCAAAGTTTTAGGTCGTTCAGATTGTTCGATTGCACAGAATGCACAGTTTGCGCAGTTTTAGTTCGGTCAGATTGTCGATTGCACAAATTGCACAGACATGCACAGTAAGCGCAATTTAGGTTCGTCAGATTTTTCAGTTTGCTCATATTGCACAGAATGCTCAGTTGGCGCAGTTTACGATCATCAGATTGTCATTTTTCTTCATATTGCAGAGGCATGCCACAGTTTGCGCAGTTTTAGTTGGTCAGAGTGTCAGATTGCACATATTGCACACGAATGCACAGTTTGCACAGATTGTAAGTTTGCTAGTTTGTCATATGCACATATGCACAGAATACACAGTTTGCACAGTTTGAAGTTCCGTCAGATTGTCAGATTGCAAATATACGCAGAATGCACAGTTTGCAGAGTTATTTTAGTGCACATATTGTACAAAATGCACTGTTTGCACAGTGGTTAGTTAGTCAGATTGTCAATTTGCACATATTGCAAAGAATGCACAGTTTTGCTCAGTTTTATTCGTCAGATTGTCAGTTTGCCTCATTATGCACAGAATGCACAGTCTGCGCAGTTTTAGTTGTCAGATTGTCAGATTTTACATTATGCACAGAATGCACAGTTTGCACAGTCAGTTTTAGTTCGTCCGGAACGTCAGACTGCACAATTGCTCAGAATGCACAGTTTGCACAGTGTAAGTTTGTCAGATTGTCAGATTGCACACTATTGAAAGAATTCACAGTTTGCAGAGATTAGTCAGTGTGGTTGTTTGTCATATGCACATAGTGGACAAACTGCACAGTTTACACAGTTTCAGTTTCGCCAAGATTGTACAGGATTGCACATATTGCACAGAGTGCCACAGTTTTGCAAGTTTAATTTTTCAGATTTCAGATCCAATATTGCGCAGGACTGCACAGTTTGCCCAGAGTTAGTCAGTTGCACATATCGTTAAAAAATGCACGTTTGCACAGTGTTGTTCGTCAGATTGTCAATTGCACATATTGCACAGAATGCACGTTTGCAAAGTTATAGTTCGTCAGATTTTTAGATTGCACCAAATTGCACAGAATGTACAGTTTTTTGGGCTCAGTTAGTCGTCAGATTGTCAGATTTATCATATTGGCAAGGAAGCCACAGTTTGACACAGTTTTAGTTTTCAGAATGTCAAGAGTGCACATATTTGCTAGAATGCCAGTTTGCACAGGTTTAAGTTGGTCAAGATTGTCAGATTGCACATATTGACAGAATGCACAGTTTGCAGAGATAGTCAATTGAACAATCGTACAAAATGCACTGTTGCCCAGTGGTAGTTCGTCAGTGTCAGTTTGCACATATTGCACAGAATGCAGTTGCACAGATTGTAAGTTGATTACTTGTCATATGCACATATTGCACAGAATACACCAGTTTGCACAGTTTAAGTTTCGTCGATTGGTTCAGAATTGCCACATATACGCAGAAGAATGCACCAGTTTGCAGCGTTAGTCAGTTGCACATATAGTACAAAATGCACTGTTTGCACAGCGTTATGTTCGTCCAGATTGTCAGTTTTGCACATATCTGCACAGATGCACAGTTTGCAAAAATTTAGTTCGGCAGATTGACAGATTGCACATATGCACAGAAGCACAGTTTGCAGAGTAGGTCCGTTGGCACATATTGTAAAATATGCACAGTGCAAGTTTTAGGTCGTCAGATTAACAGATTGCATCATATTGCACAGAATGCACAGTTTGCGCAGTTTTAGTTCGTCAGATTGTCAGATTGCACATATTGCACAAAATGCACAGTTTGCAGAGATAGTAAGTGTGATTAGTTTGTCATATTGCACTATTGCACAGAATACACCCAGTTTGCACAGTTAAGTCCCGTCAGATTGTCAGAGTGCACATATTACCGCAGAATGCACAGTTTGCAGAGTTAGTCAGTTCGCACATATTGTACAAAATGCAACTGTTTGCACAGTGTTAGTTCGTCAGATTGTCAAATTTGCACATATTGCACGAAGCCACAGTGTTGACTCAGTTTTTAGTTTCGTCAGATTGTCAGTTTGCTTGTAATTGCACAGAATGCACAGTTAGCGCAGATTTAAGTTTGTCAGATTGTCAGATTCACATATTGCCCCAGAAGCACCAGTTTGCAGAGATAGTCAGTTTGTTTGTTTGTCATATTGCACATATTGGACAAAATGCCACAGTTTGAAACAGTTTCAGTTCGCCAGATTGTCCAGATTGCAAATATTTTGCAAAGAAAGCACAGTTTGCCCACAGTTCATTTTGTCAGGGATGTCAGATTCCACATATTGCGCAGAAGCACAGTTTGTCAGAGTTAGTCAGTTGCACATATCGTAAAAAATGCACTGTTTGCACAGTGTTAGTTGGTCAGATTGTCAATTGCACATATTGCACAGGAAATGCTGAGTTTGCAAAGTTATAGTTCGTCAGATTTAGATTGCACAAATTGCACAGAAGTACAGTGTGATCAGTGTTTCGTGTGTTACGTCAGATGTATTGTCAGATTTATTCATATTGCACAGAATGCACAGTTTGCACCAGTTTTAGTTTGTCAGATGTCAGATTGCAACATTATTGCTAAGAATGCAAGTTTGCACAATTTCAAGTGGTTCAGATTGGTCAGATTTGCACATATTGCACAAAATGCACAGTTTTGGCAGAGATAGTCAATTGCACATATCGTACACAAATGCACCTGTTTTTGCCCAGTGTTAGTTCGTCAGATTGTCAGTTGGCACATATTGCACAGAATGCAGTTTGCACAGTATTGTAAGTTTGATACTTTGTCATATTGCACATATTGCACAGAAGCACAGTTTGCAAAAATGTTAGTTCGTCAGATTGTCAGATTGACTACTATTGCACAGAAATGCACAGTTTGAACAGAGTTAGTTCAGTTGCACATATTGTTACAAAATGCAC
>JAMZAV010010783.1:0-21404 GCA_024449915.1 Sweltsa coloradensis
TACTCACCCGATCATTAGTAATCCCGTTCAATAGGCGATACACTAAAAATTATCTTACTTCAATTCACGTGCAGTAAAACTTGAAAGCCTCAGAGATGCATAAAGTAATAACGCGCCGTGGCTGGATGTATTAATAATTGTTTCATTCTGTTGTGTTGTGATATAAAAAAACAAAATTGTCACGACTGGGGATCGAACTCAAAAAAAATACTGGTTTTTTTTTTCCCTCTACAATAATAAATTGATATTTGGATTGTTCCGGTATCGAACAATTGTCTGTAAGAGTGCAATAAACATGACGCCAAGCATAGCATTCTATAGCGCAGATCTATGCATAATGATTCAAATGGTGTCCTGCAGTACTTCACGAGCAAAGTCATGCAGCCAATCAGAACAAGTTATTAACAAAATTATATGACCTGTCACTCAAAGTGGTGAAAAAGCTTCGTGTCGCTAGGTTGCGCCACTTGCTGGAGTCAAAAAAGCCTAAAATAGCGCCAAAACATGCTTTCGTACTTCCATTGTACAGCGGACACCCCTTGTCCAAAAATTCTCAGATTTTTAGGAATGCTAGTTAAAGGTGTCTATTTACAGGTGTGTTGAGTACTTTTTCCAAAAAGTGCTTGGTAACGCCTAAAAAAATTCGCGAAAAAAAGGGTAAATGTTAAAATATTCCCCAAAAGTTAACAAAATTTATTTAAAAAACAAGAAACACAATTTTGGAAAAAAGTACTCAACTCACGTTCATTGGACGTCTTTACTGAGTAAAAAAAAAAAAAATTATAAAGATATCTCAATTGTGTCGTTAGAACGATGGAAGTACGAAAACCACTGCAACACACCGAAATAATACAGGGTCCAGTAGAGCCTTAAGAAGGTGGAGCCCGCGCGCGAGTAGTCTTTGTGTGAGATGTCCCATTGCGGAACAAAAATGCGCTTGCGTCTCTTGCAACAAAATAAGAATCTATTTTAGTTTGAAACATAAGATAAAACTGATGTCGTTGAAGATATTTTTACTTAGTTATGTAAACAAACTTACCGTCTTCATTATTAATTCATAAATAATTTCGTCAAAACTTCAGCGGGATGAAGTATTATTTTCAATATAATTTTGAATGACAACAGTGCAGCAGATGATTATCTAGATTGGTATATTGGGTTTATTGGTTTTTAGTTGGGAAATCCAAGACAAATTAATACTACGGCAGAGCTTTCGTGAAACAGTAAGCAATTAATTGCTGGAGATTCACATTACACTTCCATGTTTGCTTTATCTCAAAGTGCATGACAACTATTTGGTAATCTCATTACGCCGCAAAAAATCAATTGTTTTTAGAGTATCAGGGAAATACGAGAAAACGCGCAATTCTAATTGTCGTTTTGATGCAGTGTATAATAAAACGATTGTTCCGAGATAGAACAACTAATCATTGAAATTAACCACACTTAGATCAAGTCGCAAGTTTTAATTAATTATTAATAAATTCATTTTATTATTTAGTTAAAACATTCACTCATAAAAAAGTCCACGAAGGAGGAAAAAGAAATAAGAAAATAAATATGTAAAAATACGATTAATGAATATCGGCACAGCTTTTTTTAGTTATCTCAGAACTAACTTAAGACTGACTTATAACATTAAATTAAATTATGTTCAATTAGTATTTTAATAACTATGAATTAATTGTAATATTTATGGCGGTATAAAAACGTTTTTGAAACGTTATTGAAATACCTTTAAATAACGTTACGGTAATACCATAGTTTATACGTTTGTAGTTGGTATTTCAATAACCACGAAAAAGGGTAATATTAAAAACCATAAATAACGTTATTAAAACGCTTATAATACACAGTTATTCGTAACGTTTAGGCAACTACAAATTTATACATATGAAATTGGTATTTTAATAATTATGAAATAAACGTAATCTTTATTACTGTAATAAAACGTTTTTAAAACGTTACTGAAATACCGTTATTTTAACGATACGGCAAAACCAAATTATAACCGTATGTATTGGTATTTTAATACCCATGAACAAAAACATGATATTTTTTACCATTAAAAACGTTATTAAAATGTTATTGAAATACCGTTATTTCAACGTTGCGGTGTTACCAATTTGTATGTGTTTTGAATTTGAAATTTAAAAATGTAATAATTTCAAATACCATTTGTAGTTACATTCTTGAAACTCGGTGTATGATCTAATATGTGGTCCATGACATACAAAAAAAATATACCCGATCCGACAACTCGTTCCCCCGTCTGGTCCCGGGGTAGAATTGGCCCAGAGCATGGCTCTGCTAATCGTAAAAGGCGATTCAAGAGAAAACGTCCACCTCGCCAACATCAGCTAGAAAGAGCGGAATATCTTACTCCCCGAAACTAGAGGCGAGCGCTGGCAATCGTCGTCGGGGACCTTGCCCCCTTCCCTTGACGACCCCCGGCGACGACGACAATGACACTTCGAACGATGACAAAGACGATAACGACCGCGACGTGAGAAACCCCCCTTCCTTCCATTACCCGTGGATGGTTCTGACCTGGGGGCCTAGCCTCGACGAACTTTTTGGGATCGGAAAGTACTTTACGACAAGAAAAATCGTAAAGCTTAGCCTCGACGCTCGGATCGGATTGAAATTCCGAATTTTCTAGGCGAAACCGAACTTTTGAATCCGACACCTAAACCCCCTATCGGAAACATTTCCGACAAGGTGACCTCAGAGTAGGAAGCCATCTCGATTGGTTGACAGCCACATGCCCACATGTGCGATGTTTTCAAGATGGACGCTCTGTTGATGGGGCTTTTGCACATTGCTGTTTTAATTTGTCGATGTATTTTGACGCTGAGAAAATAAGATTTGTGATAGGGAGTGGAGAGAGAGAGAGAGAGAGAGAGAGTTTCCGCAGTTGAATTTTACAAAGTCCGCTTTGCGAGTTTTATTAGGCCTACGCAAAAATCGTGAGTGTCCTTGTGGAGGGTCTTTGGTCTCATCACACCCGTCATGTATTTCAGTGGTATTATTATTATTTACTGGGAAAGAATAGGCCTAGGGCCTAGGACTCTAGATAATCGTACCTTAACTTAAACATAGAAACTGGTAGGGCCTAACCTACGACTAGGGCTAGCCCTTAGGCCTAGGCTAGGCCATAGAACCTTACGTCCTACGGCCTAGCTAGCCCCTGAAGTTTTGCTAGGGTCTTCTAGGTCTTGGCCTAGCCCTAACCCTACCCTAAGCTAGAGGATGTCATTTGCATTGCCTACACAAAGGCCTAAGCTTGGTCTATTATTTTTGTCAATGCTAAAGCCTACAAAAACAGCTTAATAATTAGATTACCCCCTAGCCATATCCCAAGTTAACCAAAGGTCATTGGTCTAGGCCTAAATAGGCCACCTATTGTATGGTCTAGCCTTGGTAGGCTCTTCCCCAAAAGATAAGCCTATATTAGGCTATAAATAATTGAAAGCTAAGCCTAGCCTAGGCCCCATCAGGTTTAGGCCTTGCTTTTTTTTACGTAGGAAGTACCGGTAGGTTACCAGTTACCTCTTTCTTCTGTACCGGTAGAGATCATTGACGGCACCACTGCAAAATGAGGTAACGCCAAAGTTTCCCTACAAGGACACACACCATATGCCGCTTAATTTGCTACAAACCCAGTGATCTATCAAAGTCTATCGCAACTTACGAACTTGCGTGTAGAATTTTGGAACAATGTATAAAATTGACCTTGTAAAATTCTAGTGCAGCAGCAACTCTTGGAATATAAACTCTCTTCCTTCTTTTTACCTCAGCTCAGCGTCAATTGCAAAAATTGAATTGAAAGATGCAACGGCGTCCATAAAAAAACTACGAATAGAACTAGAATTAAGTTCATAATGGATGATATACCCTTTTGAATTAAAAAGTCTGTCTGTAGGCCTACCTTACCCAGATCCTTCTTCATTTGAAGCATAGATACTAGATTCATGTGCCAATATTCAGCACTCGAGTCTGCTTAGTACATAGCGAGCAAGTGCAGTCAGCTTTATGCGTTCCAGATTTAGGCCTAGACCTACGCCATGCATAGAACTGCGTGCAAGCGGGTCAATGTAGATTTTCTTAATTTATTTTTAGGGTTGCACAATGTCAATTGACTGGTCAAATACTTTTAGTCAATTGACTTAAAAGAAAACATGTGTATATTGCTTTAAAACTTTAAATTAATTTTATTTTTATATTTTAATTTTAATTGTTAAGTAAACGATAACATTTCTTTCTTTCTTTCTCATTTAAAAATGTTTTAATTAGGTATGATTTTATTTTATTTATCATTTATTATGTACTTATAATATGAATTATAATAGACAAATAAAATATAATAGCTTCTGGGGAAGCTGAAGCTGAATAGGAGGAAGGGACTGTGACAGCATCGCGATGATGATGACGATGATGATATGCCACTTAATAAAGCATTTAAATGAAACAAGGTTTTGTCACCACAACATTTTAAAATAAATTTAGTAATTATCTAATAAAATTTAATTTATGATTTTTTACAATTGACCGTCAATTGACCAAATTTGAATCTATTTATTTTGCTTGTTAGCAATTTTGAAGCCACTGAATATTGACATACACCTTAACCACTGCACCAAGTAACACAAAAATAAATGTATCATACAGGCATACCTGGGGGAGTTCCTTTTAAAAGGAACTTATAAAAAATTCAGTTCACCAATGAAAAAAAGAACTTTTATAAAGTTCAAGTTTCTTTTACACCCTTACCTCTAAAAAGTTCAAGTTCCTCATAAAAAGGAACTAAAGTTCCTTAAAAAGGTTCCCTTTTATTTTTAACTTTTTTAATGCGACTGCAGAGTGACTGACGTGCAACTTCCAAGCATGCGTATTGCGTACGGCTGTCAAAGAGCACGGTGAGCGGTAGAGTCATGAATCATGATGATACGTATGATATGAAAATTATAAATGATCCATAACGGCAAAGTTGTTTGCTAACAAATCCTGAAAAGTGGTGCTAAGTACAAAATTGACTACTTAATTATACTGGAACGTTTTAAGGAACTTTCTAAAAAGTCCCTTGAAAATATGAACTTGATCAATTAAAAGTTCCTCAACATTAAAATAAATCAAGTTCCTTAAAAGTTCCGGGAAAATGGAACTTGTTCTTTTAAAAAGTTCCTTCTCTAAGTATGCGTACAGGTTGAACGAAGTCTTTTAAACAAATGGCATAGCCAAGTCTTTTTATGTTATGATTTTCTAGGCCTTCCTATTGAAAGAAAATTATTTAAAGAACATAAGGTATGCAGGGTGTAGGTCCAATAGTTTTTTACCCCGTTTACATTGCTAGAGTTCGATGCAGGTTATGCGGTTAAAATAATTCATAGTTTAAACGGACACAGGTTTCAATTCAAGCGGTTGAGTTCATTTCAACCCGCATACATTGCTAGTAGGCTAATAAAACAGTAATGGGGAAAGATCTATCATTGAATTCCAGTATATCACACAATATTTTGTTTTATTAGTATAGGCTATAGGCCCTACAGGTAATGTGGAATTCAGGCAAGTTGGTTTTGTAGTTAGTAATTTATTATAATATTTGAAGGCATAATAAATTGAGAGATTCTTCTCCTTGGGGACTTTTTCTTGAGGCTGTGCCGCTGTAGCCAACGATCCACTCCAGACACTACAGGTACCGGTACTGCAAGTGCTGGAAGGTCTAGGAGATTTTAGAGGCACACCCATTGGCAGCTAGTTGATGCCCACCTCAGGAAACTGTCAACAAAAAAAAATCATGTACTAGTAGCCTATTGAATTGTGTGCTATAGCCCTACTACTTGTAATAAAAATCTGGATGACATTAATTTTGGCCTAAATCATGTTCTTTTTTAAATTACTTATTGTTTGATTTAATTTTTTTTAAATATTGCAGTTAGTTGTTATGAAAACTAAGTCCTACCTATATCACAGTAGGCGAGGCCTGAATTTAATTTGAATCTCAAGTGGCCGAGGAGAGTTTGGTAGTGAATGTGAGTGCCGGTATTTGTCTTTGAGATAATTTATTCACTAAGTGCAACTAATCTACATTATAGTCTTCTTTATAATAAGCCTCCACCTTTTTAGAATAAGTAGTCTTAGGCTAGGCCCTACATGGCCAAGATAGGCCTAACGCCTAATAGAATTTATCCATTAGGCTAAGGTCCTAGTTCACACTTTTTACATTAGGGGCCCAAGTAATTTTTGACAATATTTTTCGATACATATCTGCGTAGGCCTTGGCATGCTACCGGTATAGATTGGTGATATTTTAAAAGTCTGACCTAGACCTATAGTCTTACAATTATTATTATATTTTTAATTTATTTGACATCAGTTTATTGTAACTTCTTGTTTGATGGCCTGAATAACGGCAAATCATAATAGGCCTATGCTAAATAAAAACATGAGACTGCTGTCTGATGGGCTTCTAAACCTGCCGTATGTTTGACGGCAGAGCACGTTAGACGTAAGCAGCCACTAGAGCCGGTTTACTGACCACACTTGCAATATGTAGGGCTTACCCCTGCCCCCACCTGCCCCACATAAAATCTTACCTCTTCACGACATCAGTAACTCATTCCATGTGCTGATTACTGCAGGGGCTAGGAGGTTACCGGTGCTAAGGTACAGTAGTTTCAACAGTTCTTCATTTTAAGCTGCCGTACGACCATAACAATCATAGCGTTGTTGAATAATTGCATCTGTAAAAAAATAATAGTTTTTAGTTCAAGTTCTCTAGCATAGGCACTACTTTATATTACTTATTCCCCGTTTATATTACTAGCGTCCAACGTGGGCTGGAACGCGGATTACAACTTTTTGAGTTTTTTCCCCCACATAGACCTAACCTAAATTAAGTCCCCTGAATGCAATGCACACTACATTACAATGATCTGATATGACCTAAAGATTGCCTATCAAGCCGATGGTTTACGTCCATGTTTAGGTCTGACAATGCTCTCTAGGCCTGTTTGTAATTCTAGTGAGTCAGTAGGTTAGGCGTAGGGCCTAGTGCATGGGCTGGCCTAGAGTTGTAACAGTGTTGAACCTAACCTAGTCCTATGCTTTAGTTTGGTAAAGGATTGGCCCTTGTGTATCTAATGTAGGTCCTACTTCCTAGGCTTAGGCACAGGGGCCTAGGGCTTGAAGTTCCCTGGTCCCTATTTTAGGTTAGGTGAAGTCAGCTCAGGTCTTTCGTAGGCCTTGATTAGCAGTTACTACATAGGCCTACTACTTGTGACAGGGCTAGATTTGTGTGCATAAATTTATACAAAGGCTAGGTTTTTTATGATGAACTTTATGATGTAGGGCCTAGTTACTAGGCTAAGATAAACATACCTCATGAACCTGTCTAGTTCCCTTCGGAAAAGTAGCTGGAAAGCACAAGGACCAGACAAATTATCCAATTTTTAGCTAAAACAACTGGCATCCACTCATACTATTTTAGTAACTATGCTCAATAATGCTGTAGCTCATCCTGAAGACGCACCAGTATGGTTGACCACAGGTGTTACGTATTTGTTACCGAAGTCAGCACAAACTGAACAGCCAAAAAATTATAGACCTATCACATGTTTACCTACAATGTATAAAATTTTAACGTCAATAATAACTGAACGAATGCAAGTTTTTTTAGCTACAAATAATGTAATGCCATTGGAGCAAAAAGGTTGTTGCAGAAATACGTATGGAAGTAAGGATCATCTTCTGTTGAGTAAAGCTATAATGGAAAATTGTTAACAGAGGCAGAAGAATCTTAGTGTAGGTTGGATTGATTACAAGAAAGCATTTGATAGTGTGCCACACAGTTGGATTTTAAAAGTATTGGTATTCGCCATCCGTGAAGCTCTTAAATACATTCTACGCTGTCGTTGTGGAGAATACCTTTTTTGTTCAGATAGTTTAAGTCACTTCAAGCTATAGAACTCATGTATTTAAGTCATCATTTGATACAAGACATCCAATTCTATTTAGAAAAAACTAACCTCTAAGGGTTATATAATAGAGTTTTGCTGGATACCTGGACACGTGGGCATAGAGGGAAATGAACACGCTGATCGGGCTGCTAAGGAAGCTTCCCAGCGTCGCGACGTTGATTTCAATCTAGTTCACGTTCCAGATGTCAAGAGTGGATTCAAGCAAAGATTGTTGGATTTGCGTCAAGCATCTTGGGATATGGTGCAAAATTACAAACTGCGTGGTTTGAAGCCCACATTGACTAATAAAATTCATCCACCGACGTCTCGACTCTCACGTAGAGAAGAGGTGGTATTGTCTAGACTTCGTATAGGGCACACACGCCTAACACACGGATATCTCTTAACCAGAGAAAAGGTTATTCCCATATGTGAAACATGTGATGTACCTTTAACCGTACATCATATGCTAGCAGAATGTACCAAATATGATGCCTTGCGCACGCAATTTAATCTCTCCCAATCATATGAAGAACTTCTATCATAACGGCGACAAACTTTCCAAATTTCTCATCCAAAGTAATCTATTTAACAAACTTTAATTAACTTCATACACATTTCTTTCTTTGCTTTCTTTTCATTTACAAAAAATAACGTTCATTTTGCTATTACTTTCTTCATCTTCAATTTATTTTGTTATTTATACACTTAGAAAACAATCTAATCATCAAACATACCTGCATTAACTCTTCTAATTTACTTTCATTCACAGGCGGCGCAATATGACCTAACCGGTTGAAGCGCCCTAGTTTCTCACGTCGTCGTCGTATAAGGTCAATCCAATTATTGTCAACTTCTGCAAAAATATGATGCTAAATTGGAATACAAGTATAAAAATAAGAACGGAGACTGAAGAAAATCGTATCAAGTAACGTTCACATACAACGAGGAATATTTCAGAGTGATTCGTTATCGCCACTTCTATTTTGCATGAGCTTGTTTCCTTTGACAAAGTGCCTCAATGACGCAGTTTGGGGTATGCATTATTGCCGAATGAAGACAAAGTCTCGAATCTTCTTGTACATGGACGATTTGAAATTATTCGCGAAAAATGACGATGAACTTAGTGTCTTACTAAATATCGTCAAAACTTTCAGTGACGACATTTGTATGGAATTTGGAATCGAGAAGTGCAAGAAAGCGACATTCAAAAGAGGGAAGATTGTCTCAAGTGAAAACATCCAACTTGATGAGCATACCACTATTGAGGACATTGGTCAAGAATCAACTTATAATATCTTGGAATATAAGAAGGCAATGGTGTTCAGCATACATTGATGAAGATAAATTGAGCAAAGAATACAAACGACGTCTAAGTTTAATACTGAAAGTGAGTTGAACGGACGAAATAAAACTATTGAAATTGTTTAATTTGCTGTGCCAGTAATATCTTATAGCTTTGGGATATTAGATTGTAGTATAGAAGAACTAAAGAGATTGGATCGAAAACGAGAAAACTGTTGACAATGAACGGAATGCACCATCCACGAGAGGACGTCGAAAGACTGTATATCGCAAGGAAGAATGGAGGTCGAGGTATAACTCAACTAGAGAGGTCATACAAAACAGCAATGATTGGTTGATTTTATACATAGAAGGAAAGGGAGATGACAAATTTATTAGAAGGGTTCAAGAACATGAGTCCAGCAAAGCTATGAGAAAATCTGTCATTAAGTTAGGCAACAAGTTTCAATCAGGTAGGGAAATTAACCGATATTAATCAGATTAATGGGTCCATCACTAACAAGGTCAAGATAATCAAGAAGCAAATAAAGAACATTATCCAGAAAGTTTTAAATAAGTTGCGGGAAGTCTAAACCTTTTGCATGCAAAAATTTTATTACACGCATGGAGCAACCACATATTGACCAAGATCAAACCAATAAGTGGCGGGCAGAAGTAATCTCAAAGGTAAAACTGAAAGTCTTATTGTAGCTGCACAAGATCAAGCCCTTAAAAACAAAAAGTTTCGAAAAAAGAATTCTCAAACTCGACGTAGATGGGCAAGTGTCGTTTGTGTAAGCTTTATGAAGAAAGCGTGGAGCTTCATTATTGCTGGGTGTCCGGGCTTAGCAAAAACGGAATACATTTATCGGACATGTAAAGTTGGGGCATATTTGCATTGGCACATTTGTAGAAGTTTCAACATCGAAACTTCTGACAAATGGTACATGCATAAACCAGAACAAGTAGTGACAATGGTTATGTGACCATAAATTTTGGAATGAGCAAAATAATCACTGATAGAAAGGTTCTTCACAACAAACCAGACTTTGTTGTTAAAAAAAAGAGACTCAAAAATGTTTGATCATCGATGTAGCTATTCCATCAGACCGCAACATAGTACTAAAGGAAGCAGAAAAACGCACAAGATATCGAGACCTACAAATTGAAAATTCAACTAATGTGGAATTGTCCGTTGTTTAAAATTGTTCCCATTATTATTGGAGCTTGTGGGACAATTAAGAGAAGTTTGAAGAGAACCTCCAACATATCTCTGGCAATCACTGGACTCCAGAGTTCAAAAGACAGCATTTTTAGGAACCGCCCACATACTACGAAAAATTTTTGTGTAAACAACAAAATTTTTTCTGTTATTTCTTTTATGTATTGTCCTTTTTAATAATGCCGTATATTTAATTTTTATGTAACAGGGGTTTCACCTTAGAGGTATGGTTCATCTCTGGTGAAAGTTTAAATAGGCCTACATTATGTAATGTTCATTGTTCATATTTGGGGAATAAAAGAAATAATAATAATAACAATAATAATAATAATAAAAAATAATAATAATAATAATAATAATAAAAAATAATAATAATAATAATAATAATAATCAAACACACCAAAAAACTCATCTAGTCAATTTTTAAAAAACACAGGGGGGCGAAATTATGACCTAACCGGTTGAAGCGCCCTAGTTTTTTCACGTCGTCGTCTCTTAATGTTGCTCTTAACAAAACCCAAAAAACTACTTTTTGACTACGGGACCCGGGTATCACAGGTATTTTTCAACCCCTTTGGGCCGTCTGGGGACCCTTTTTCATTTCTGTACGAGCAAAATAACAACCCAAAACTAAAAAAAGGGCTCTAGCTGCGTCGTCGGGGGGGACCCTTTCCTTTCCACTTGGACCCCCCCCCCCCCCCGGAAAGGGAACGGGACCATGACAAAAAAGAACAAAGGGACATAGACGATGCCCGACCACGAGTATCCCGTTTGGGCCCGAGGCAGAATTAGCCCCCCGAGAAATGGCTCTGCTTATCGTGAAAGACGATGAAAGGGGAAAATCATCTGGAAAACATCAGCTTACATAAGCGAGTATTTTATCCCCCTGAAACTAGGGGCTGGATGTGGAAATTTGTCTTTCGGTGGGTTTTTCCTCCCCGTACCCCCTGGGCCAGATGGCGCATAATAAACCAAAAACTTTGACCCCCCTCCCCCCAAAAATACAGTTCCCCTTACACAACCGCGCCGGAGAACCCCCCAAACCCCCAAAACCCCCATACCCCCTGGGCCCGAGTGCATAAAAAACCTAACGGATATCGGGCCCTTAACCCAAAACTGTTCCCCTTAAACGACAACAAACGTGAAAAAACCCCTCTAAACCCTTTGTCCTGCTTTTCCTACCCCTTTCCTAAATTACAAAAAAAATCATGCTAGGGGCCGGTAATGTGTAAAAGGGCCCTATTGGGGGAAAACCAAAGGGGTTTATTTGAGTCTTAACTCCGGGAAAACTCTGTGGGTTGTCCCCTTACGAACTTTGGGTATTTTAAATAATGTTACTTACACCCCCAATCTCCCTCCAAAAAAAAATAAAAAAATTAAATTTAAATTTAAATTTTTAATTAAAAATTTTTATATTAATTTTAAATTAGTTTTAAAGAAGTCCACCTCAAAATTTATCACAAAGTAAAAAGGGTTAGTAATTTATTTCCCCCAAAACTGAGGCGAGCTCTGGAAATCGTCTTTCAGGTTTCCTTGCCCCCTTTTTGACGACCCCCCAGGGACGTTTGAGGGACAAGGGAACCCAAAACGAGACAAAGACAATGACGACCGCGACGTGAAAACCCCCCTTTCTCCCTTTAAAACCCTGGCGGGTTTCCTGACCACAGGGGGCCCCCTCCCCCCCTTTAATCCCCTATTTTTAAAAAAAAGGGTGCATTATACCAACGGTTGGGGGGCGCCCTTTAATCCAAAAAATAAATAAAAAAATAAAATTAAAAAATTTAAAAAACTCTTTTCCCCAATTTTCTGTGTTATTTTCCCTAGATTTCTGTGGGTTAAACAAAATCGTAATATACCCCAAATAATCCGGGAAATATTTCCCCTCCCCTTTGGGATTCAATTTAAAAAATAAATAAATAAATAAAAAAAATTTAAATTGTATTTAAAGTCTACCCACAGGGTTTATATAACTGATTTTCAGGGGGGACTGAAAATCAAAGCAAACCAACCCAACCCGGGTGGGCCCCCGAGCAACGACGATTTTAACCCGATAAAAAAAACCAAAAGATAAACTTTTTTAAATGGGAAATATAGAAAACAGTGGTATGGCCCATTTGCGAACCCCGGATCAACCCCAGAAAAAACAGTCCGATTCAGAACAAAATCCCGAATTTTGTCAGATACGCTAACCACAAGACCAACAGCCTTTTTTTAAAAATTTCATAACAAAGAATTAGCTGAGTCGCTAACCAGGGGGGCGCCTCGGCCCTCACTCCCGGTCTATGATGCACTGAGGATTCTTTCAGTAAGTAAGTTACCGCTCGTTAGTCATAGTAGAGGGGCTCACCTGTGCTGTTGGGGGACCCGGGCTGTGGGGTTCAGATAACAACATGCAAAAACCCCAAAACCCTTTAGACTCATTTGGGGAACACTTGGGGGGGGGTCCCAAAGTGCTTGAGTCGCCCTTTCCAGGGGGGGGCAAACCCTTGGGATCACTCCCCGGTCCCCATGATGCAAATGAGGATTCTGCAGTTAGTAATTTACCGCTGGTTAGTCCCTTTGTAGAGGGGCTCCCCCGTAGCATGTTGGAGACGCGGGCTGGTTTTTGTTTGATAAAACATGCATAAAACCCAAAACCTCAGGGCTCTGGGGAACACTTGGGTTTGGGGTCAATGTGTGAGTCCCTAAAACCCGGCGGGCCCCCTCCCCCAAACACTCCTGGTTTTATGATGCACGAGGGTTTTGCAGTTGGGAAGTTTTCCGCTGTTTGTCATAGTAGAGGGGCTCACCTGTAGCAGTTTGGGGGAGCGGGCTGTGGTTTTTTTGATAAAAAACATGCCCTAAAACCAAAGCCCTCAACTCATGGGCAACACTTTTTGGGGGAGGGGGCAAAGTGCTGAGTCGCTTACCAGGCGGGCGCCTCGCATCCCCCTCCTGGGCATGATGCACTGAGGATTTTTGCCCGTTAAAAGTTACCGCTTTTTTAGTCATATTAGAGGGGGTCCCTGTAGCATGTTGGAGACGCGGGGGGTGGTGTTTAGATAACCCAAAATTTTTTGAAACCAAAGCCCTTTAGACTCATGGGCAACTTTGGGCTAGGGGGCAAAGTGCTGACGCTTAAACCCGGCGGGCGCCCCCCGCATCAATCCTGGTCCATGAGCACTGAGGATTTTTGCAGTTAGTAAGTTTTCCCCCGTTTTGTCATATAGAGGGGGGTCACCTGTAGCATGTTGGGGGACGCCCGGGGAGTGGTGTTTAAAAAACAACAGCATAAAAACCCAAAACCCTTTAACTCAAAAGCAACACTTTGGGGTAGGGGTCAATGTGCGATCGCTTACCAAAGGGGGCGCTTCCATCACTCCCGGTCTATGATGCCCCTGAGGATTCCCGCAGTTAAATAATTTCCCGCTCGTTGTCATAGTAAAGGGGGGTACCTGTAGCATTTTTTGGAGACGCGGGCTGTGGTGTTTAGATAACAACCCTGCATAAAAACCCAAAACCCTCAGAATCTGGGAAAAACTTGGCTAGGGGTCAATGTGCGAGTGCTTACCAAAGGGGGGCGCCCCCGCATAAATCTTGGGCTATGATTTCACTGAGGATTCTGCAGTTAGTAAAATTACCGCCGTTTTTTCCCCTAGTAGAGGGGGCTCACCTTTAGCATGTTGGAGACGCGGGGAGGGTGTTTAAATAAAAAACCCGCATAAAACCAAAGCCTTTGATCATGGGCAACCTTGGGGTAGGGGTCCCAAAGTGCTGTGTCCTTTCCCGGGGGGGCGCCTCGCATCACTCCTGGTCTAGGGTGCACTGAGGGTTCTGCAGTTGTTTAAATTAACCCCCTCGTTTTGTCCCTAGTAAGGGGCCCCACCTGTTCATGTTTGGGGACGCGGGGGTGTGGTGTTTAAAATAAAAAAATGCCTAAAAACCCAAAACCCTCAGAAATCATGGGCAAACCTTGGGGTAGGGGCGACGGGGCTGAGCGTTTCCAGGGGGGCGCCCCCGCATCACTCCTGGTCTATGATGCCCGGGGGATGCTGCAGTTAGTAAGTTTTCCGCCCCCGTTTTCTGTAGAGGGGCTCACCTGTACATGTTGGAGACGCGGGGTGTAGTGTTTAAAATAACAAAAAAAGCATAAAAAAAGCCCTCAGACTCATGGGCAAAAAAATTGGGCTAGGGGTTTAATGTGCTGAGTCGCCCTTTCCAGGCGGGCCGCTTCGCATCACTTTCCCGGGCCCAAAGATGCACTGGGATTCCAGTTATTTAAATTCCCCCTCGTTATTAGTAGAGGGGGGTCACCTGTAGCATGGTTTGGGGACGCGAGCTGTGGTGTTTTAGTTAAAAACATGCTAAAAACCAAAACCCTCAGATCAGGGGGAAAAACATGGGCTAGGGGGCTATGTGGTGATTTGCTTACCCCCGGGCGCCCCCTTTCATCCCCTCCTGGTTTTATGAGGGACTGAGGATTTTGCAGTTTGTAAATTTCCCCTCGTTATCATAGTAGAGGGGCTCACCTGTAGATGGGTTTGGGGGGACGCGGGGGGGAGGGGGTTTAGATAAAAACTGCATTAAACCAAAGCCCTCAGACTCATGGGCAACACTTTGGGTAGGGGGGCAATGGGGCTGAAATCGCTTACCCCGGCGGGGGGCCTCGCCCTCAAATCCTGGTCTATGAAAAGCACTGGGTTCTTTCAGTTAGTAAGGGTTTCCGCTCGTTGCATAGTAAGGGGTCACCTGTAGAAAGTTGGGAACCCGGGGTGTTTGGGGGTTTTGATAACAACATGCTAAAACCAAAAGCCTTTAGACCAGGGCAAAATTGGGCTAGGGGTCAATGTGCGAGTCGCCCTTTTCAGGGGGGGCGCCTCGCATCACTCCGGTCTATGATCACTTAGGATTCTGCAGTTAGTAATTACGCTCGTTGTCATAGTTTGGGGGCCACCTGTAGCAAGTTGGAGACGGGGGGCTGTGGTGTTTAATAACAACCCCCCTAAAACCAAAAAACCCCCAGAATCCTGGGAACACTTGGGCTAGGGGGCAATGTGCTGAGTCGCTTACCCCGGCGGGCGCCCGCTCACTCCTGGACTAGATGCACTGAGGTTCTGCAGTTTTGTAAGTTACCGCTCGTTAGTCATAGTAGAGGGGGGTCACCCGTAGCAAAGTTTGGGACGCGGGCTTGGGGGGGGTTTCAAGGGTAAACATGCCCAAAAAAAAAAAACCTTTTGGCTCCCTGGGCAACACTTGGGCTAGGGGTCAATGTGCGGGCGGGGGGTTACAGGGGGGGGGGCGCCTCGCACACTCCTGGTCCCAGTGGGCACTGAGGATTTTGCGTTTGTAAATTACCCCCGTTGTCATAGTAGAGGGGGTCACCTGTAAACATGTTGGAGACCCCGGGCTTTTTGGTGTTTAGATAAAAAACATGCATTAAACCAAAAACCCCCAGACTCCATGGGCAACATTGGGCAGGGGGCAATTTTGCTGGGGTCGCTTCCAGGCGGCGCCCCCCGCATCCCCTCCTTGGGCTATGATGCCTGAGGATTTTGCAGTAAGTAAAAATTACCCCCTCGTTGTTTTAGAGGGGGGCTCACCTGTAGCAAAGTTGGGGACGCGGGCGTGGTGTTTAGATAACAAATCATGAAACCAAAGCCCTCAGATCATGGGCAACACTTTTGGGGTAGGGGGCAAGTGCTGAGGGCGCTTACCAGGGGGGCGCCTCGCATCACTCCTGGTCTATGATGCAGGGGGATTTTGCAGTAAGTAAGTTTCCGCTCGTTGGGCATAGTAAGGGGGGGTCACCTGTAGCATGGGAGACCCCGGGCCCGGGGTGTTTTTGATAAAACATGCCCTAAAACCCAAAACCCTCAAAACTCATGGGGGCCCAAAACTTGGGGGTAGGGGGGGAAAGTGCTGAGTCGCCCTTTCCCGGGGGGCGCCTTTGCCCTCACTCCTGGGCTATGGGTGCCTGAGGATTCCGCAGTTTGTAAGTTACCGCTGGTTAGTCATAGTAGAGGGGGTCACCTGTAGGCATGTTGGGGACGGGGCTGTGGTTGTTTAGATAACCCAAAAGGCATAAAACCCCAAAGCCCTCAGGGCTCAAAGGGGAACACTTTGGGGAAGGGGCAATGTGCTGAGTCGCTTCCAGGCGGGCGCCTCGCATCACTCCTGGTCCCATGAGCAAAAAAGGGTTTTGCAGTTGTAAATTACCCCTCGTTAGTCATAGTAGAGGGGCTCACCTGTAGGGAGTTTTGGGGATGCGGGGTGTGGTGTTTAGAAAAACAAAATGCAAAAAAACCAAAGCCCTTTAGAATCAGGGCAACATTGGGCTAGGGGGCGGCTGGGAACAGGGCCTCAGCTCTATCGCTCCCTGTCTAACACGGCGACTTACTTTTTTTAAAAATTTTTCATTTGATTTAAATTTTTAAAACTAATTTCCCTTTTTTATAAAACATTTAATTTTTTCTTCAATCAATTTTTGTTTTTTTCCCCTTTAAAATTCTTTTGTTCTACTAAAATTTTAATTATTTTTTATTTTTTTTCCGGGCTTAGTTTGGGTTAGCGGGAAACAAGACTTCAAAATTTTACCAACCCCCAAAAATTTTAGCTCGGGTGTTTTTTTTTTTTGTTTGTTATTTTTGTCCCGTTTGTTTGCTCCACCGGGCAAACGGCAAAAGCGATCTTATGAAAATTTGACAGGACCCTTTGAAATCTATGAACTTTGACTTGCTACGTTTTGGGTACAAAACGAAGAAATATTTTTATGAATATCGTACTTTTACGGGTTTTTTTTGGTTTTAGTGCGATATTTTTGTGACATTTGGGCCGTTTCGGGCCCAAAAGGGGGGCTACAAGTTATATTTCAAAATGGACATTAAAATAATTGGGGGATGTATTGCTTTCTGAAAGAAAAAAATTGAAAAAAATTTGCCAGAAAACTATAGAAATTAAGCTTTTTTAAAATAAGTTTTTTGGGTTTTTTTGGGGAGATTTTTGTGCCATTTGGGCCAAATTTTGAACAAAACGGGGGGGGCTAAACGTTCAATTACACATTTTTATTAAGGAAAGGTGATGTAGGGACCTTTTAAAGAAAAAGTTTAAAAAAATAAGGGCCCAAAAATTTTAGAAATATAGCTTTTAAAAATAAGTTTTTTTCGGTAAAAAAATACCAATTGACAAGGAAAAAAATAGAAACTTGACAACAATCACCTACAAAAGCGAAAGGGAGCAAAAAAAGCACTTGCAATAGTAAAGATATCCCACGCAAAAATAAAAATTTAAAAAGCTATCCATCAACGCGGCGGGGGCTTTAGCGTTTTTCCCAGTTTTTATTTCTTTTGTAAACTTAAAAAAAATAATAATAAAAAACTTCTCAACCCCCTTTTTCCTCATTTTTCTGTAGAGTGCCTTAAAACCCAAAACTTACTAAAAAAACTAAAAATATAAAATCAATTCTTCAACTTACATGTCACAGGCGGGGCAATGTAACCCCATCCGGTTGAAGCGCCCCAGTTCCCCACGTCGTCGTTAAGACCCTAAAAAAAAATTTTTAAGCCTTCGCACTTCTGTTTAAATTTTTAAAAGTCGTTAAAAAACAATTCTGTTCACACGCATCATTTTAAAAAAAGTCGTGAGGGTGGCGGGGGGGTCGGGGTTTAGGCGCTCAGCTTTTTGGTTTTTTGGGCAAGCACCCCCCCTGGGGCCCCCGGGGGGGTACGGCCCAAGCATGCTCTTTCTAATCGTACAAGACGATTCAAAAGAAAATGTCCCCCCTCGAAACATCAGTGTACGAGGGTTTGTATATTACTCCCCTAATCTAGAGGCGAGCTCTGGCAATCGTTGTCGGCGACCTTGCCCCCTTCCCCTGATGACCTCTCCGACGACGATAACAATGACACAACGAACGATGACATAGACGATGAAGACCGCGACTAGAGAACCCCCCAATCCTCCCCTTACCCGTGGCTGGTTCTGACCAGAATGGACCCCTCATCCCCAAATCCCCTAGGCTAGAGTTGTAGCATTATGACCTAACAGTTGACGCGCCCTAAACTTAGTGAATCATAAAAAAGAATAATTTTTTTTGATAATATGGTGATACCGAAAATTTAACTTGTCCGTTTACTATCGTCTCTATATTACTTTGTCTTTTAAAACTTGGTAAACAAGATAAACAAACTCATGTTATTTACTAACAATATCACAGGCGGCGCCCGTTGAAGCGCCCTAGTTTCTCACGGGAACCTGCGTCATTGTCAAGCTCGATCCACGAACCTAGATGTGACGGCTCAACGCATCACTTGTTGACGGTGGACGCGCCCTAATCTAAATAAACCACGAAAACTTCAAGTTTAAAGTTTTCTTGCTGACCGAGTATTATTTCTCTATTTTTTAAATGTTCATTTGTCTGTCATTTTTGTGCTGTTTATTTTGGTTAATAGTTTTCTTTACTATATAAATCTTTATTATATTATTATCTAATACTAGGAAGCTTCAGAATCGCTTGTTCAGCCGCGTTGTTGGAAGAACGTAATTTTTTTAAACGAAAAAAGCGTAAAAATTGCGATTTTCATGAGAAATTATTTTAGAATGTGCACTCAAATTTCCACACTTATAATAATTCGTGAAATTAAGGTTTTGTTAAAAAAACATTACAATCGGATAAAGTAAGTAGGTGTTATATAAGTCAAAAGTATTTATTTTTTTATGAAAAAAGCGTAAAATTGCGATTTTCACGAGAAATTATATTTCGATTGCGTTCAAATATCACCCCAATATATTAATTTATAAAATTGAGGTTCTGTGAAAAAATCATAACAATCGGATAATGCATGTTTGGTGTTAAAGTCGAAAGAAATGTTTAAAAAAATCGAAATAAATCGTAAAATTGCGATTTTCATAATAAAACATTTTTTTGATTGCGCTCAAATTTCACACGAATATATTTATTCATAAAATTAAGGTTCTGTGAAAAAATCATTACAATCGATAGAATAAAAAAATCTAGTTGATATAAGTCGAAGATTTTTTTAAAAATCGAAAAAAAATCGTAAAATGGCGATTTTGATAGGAAATTGTTCGATTACGCTCAAAAACGTGACAGTTCTAAGTTTAAGAAATTTTAAAAGGCCTACATAAAATTTCATTGTAATTGGAGTATCGGTTTAGCCGGAATCGTGTTAACAAACACACAATAATACAAACAGAAAAAAAGAAAAGAAAAATATTCCGGATTTTTTTCTCCCGTGTAGTGAAATGGAATCTTCGCTTCGCTCGCTACGCTCATCCAAATATTTCTCGAAAAAGAATATCAGTAGACTGCCGAGGTGTGATGTGAGAAAATTCAACTTGGCATTTCATTATCTGTTACAAGTTTAAAAATAAGAGGAAAAATTTAATGTGTACAAATATTGCAGGAGAGACAAATGGATGTGGTCGGTAATAAAAGGGTCCTTCCCCGATCCGACCCGACCAAGCCCCCACGCGGACACTTGCCCCCGGCCACCTACCCCCGTGAGCACCCCTTGCGTTCCACCCCTTTGAAATATATATATTAATTAGCTAACTTATAAACTTCAATAGCGTAGGTTCGCAATATGACCTAACGGTTGATGCGCCACTAAACCTCATATACTTCAACTTCTTTTATCAAACACTTTACCAAATACTTGTCAAAATACAGCCGACCATACACAAAAAAATGCATTGAGATCTAAGAGAAGAGTTTAGCTTATATGTTACCAACATTTCACCCGTGGCTGGTTCTGACCAGCATGGGATTTTACTCCCATATCCCCTATAGGCCAGAGTGGCGCATTATGGCCTAACGGTTAAAATTAATTAAACCCAAAACATTATACACCTTATTTGTAACTACAGAACATTGACAAATAATCGTACGCCCGTCTTGGCCGGGGTAGAATTGGCCCAGAGCATAGCCTGCTAATCGTAAGAGGCGATGCCAGAGAGTCCATCTCGCAAATATCAGCTACTGTAGGGCGTATACTCCCCGAAACTAGAGGCGAGCTCTGGCAGTCGTCGTCGGGGTCACCTACCCATTTCCCTTGACGACGATGACAATTACATTACGAACGATGACATAGACGTTGACGACCGCGACGTGAGATTCGCAATATTACCTAACAATTAAAGCGCCCTTAAATCCATCGACTCTTAAGGCTGCACAGGAGTAGCTATAATATCGGCGCGATGCAGTGTCCCCGCATTTCAGTTGGAACTCGGCCCACAATTGTCATATCGGCATAATTTTTTTTTAATCTTTTCACGATAAAATTTACAAGAACTTGTGTGATGTCGATTTTCGAAATTGTATATAAAATGGGCTTATAAAAAATTGCGAACTTGGACAATATTTTGAAAATTTACCTTCACTTTAGAGCTTTATAAAAAAATTACAAAACTTTTTATGGAAAATGTACATCACACAAGTCCTAATTTCAACATTTATCTTCAAAATAAAAAAAAAAATTACCAAAATCGTGTGAGTAGTTACCGCTAAACTACTGAACTACGAATGCATGTTTTGCCGCTATTTTAGGCCTTTTCAGCCCCAGCAAGTGGCGCACTCTGGCGATACGACTTTTTGAGTGACAGGATGGTTATTTATGTTCGAAATAACAATTTCATTGGCCACAGAGTAAAACTGTTCAGCTAATGCAGAACACCACTCAATGCATAATACATGTTTACTGTTTGCTATGAACACGGCAACAGTAAGACATTATGTTATTTGTGTAAGCTGTTAAGCTTGAATCAACCATTTTATTTTTCACGCTGAGCCCAATAAGAAACGTACACAGCATAATCATAATCGTGCATACGATATAACTTCGATGGAAAATGCTAAATTAGTATGACCTGCAATGGCATCAGTCATATAGGATTCGCTCGCAATGATGTGAACATTTACTTTAGCATTAGAGATTTTAGCCTAG